>JAJLRV010000161.1:0-47861 GCA_030567235.1 Hanseniaspora clermontiae | reverse complement strand
GGTCAAAACATCTCCAAGTTCTTGTCTATAGACGTGGTCAAAAACCAGTACATTAACATTCTAAAGAAAAAAATCGATAACACAAAGACACATAAATTCAAAAATGATACTTTGAAACTTGCACAGCCATCTGTGGATAACATCAATAATGTTATTGAAAGCTATCTTGAGTGCATCAAAAACCTTGACTACGCAAACTCATTTAACAACATACCATACATGTGGAATTACTTCAACAATTTGTTAACTATCGCATTAAGCATTGAAACCTTGCAACCTAACCTGGCTTCGCAATTTGCCCAACTGTTCCATGATACTTTGATCTACATAATGGACATTTTTGATACCATAGATTATGAAACCAATTGCAAGTTTGAGTTGAAGGAGAACTTAGGATTGTCTGTGTTGAGGATCTTGCAGCTGATCAAGCCGTTGTCATCATCGAAAAACGATCATGGGTCTATATACGACGACTTTGAATCAAAGAAAAAGAAACCAGCAACTAAGACCAATGCGCTTCCTATAAAACACGAGCTGTTGATATCTATATTGCCTGCCATAATTAAGTCATTCCAGAATAATGGCATCTACTTGAAAACTATACACACAAATATTCCCATGAAATTGAAAAACTTAGATGAATATAAACTGAACAGTAAGATATTAAACAATTTGCTGATTGTAGACTACTACAAATCCATATGGATGCTGGTTAACAATCAAGATATCCTAGAGTCTTTGAAGATCCAAGAAAGGGTGCTTTCAAAGTATGAACAGATGAGCCATTTGGGAACGGTCAATGGAGCTTTTCACGAGAACTTCAAGGCGCTGATTGATCTTTATACGTTGACAAAGCTGTGTTTGGACGAATACATAACCAGTGACTATCAATCCCAAAAAATAAAAGATCTGGTTCAAGTTGTAAAAACAGCAAACTATTATGAGTTTGACAAGTGGCTGAAAGAACACAAGCAATGGCTGCTGTCCAACTCCTTATATTACTACACCATAGAGAACATGATGCTTGTCATGTTCAAGAATGTCTTGAGATACACTGTGTTAGCCACCCAAACCAATAAGCTAAAGTATGCGTATGTCAATGAAACTCTGAACAAGTTGATCAATAAAGACCAGTTGAAGAACTATACAAGCACTACACTGATGACCATACTGGATTTGTACTTGACCAGCAATGGATGGGTGGATATGGTTGAAACTTTGATAAGTCTCAACTACATTAAGGGTAATGTTGTATCCAAGCTAGAGGTTGTTTTGCTGATAAACGATGGGTCCACCAAGGATTTAAGAAATGTGATGTTCCCCAATGTATTGGCTAAGTTGAAATAGTTCATTAGATTCCCTTATTTATTTTTTTGCATTTTACCCGGCTTCTGTGACTTCGCTATATAAACACGCTACACGGTCTATACCCAGCTATTTGGGGAAGAAAAAAAATTTCCTAATTAAAAAAATCAAAAAAAAAATTTTTTTTTTTTTTTAGGAGAGTATATCACCCTGAGAAAAAAAAAAAAACATAATTTCATATTAGCGATGAAGCCTATTACAACGTGTAGCTTTCATCTTCAAAGAACAGATACATCATAAAATTCTCAAGATAAAAGTGAAGGAATTTTTTATATACAGCAACCAAAAACAAAACAAAAAAACTAAAAAGACAGCAAAAACAATCCAAATAACAAATAATGTCTGTTGCTTTAGCTAATAAAAACCCCGTTATCTCAACAGTTAGTTCCGCTGCAGCTTCTAACCAAGGGTCAACGAATCCTGATGACTGGTTAGAAAAAATCAAGAACTGTGAGCTTTTGAAAGAAAACGAAATGAAACAACTGTGTGAGCTTGTCAAGGACTTGCTGATGGAGGAATCCAACATCCAGCCTGTCTGTACCCCTGTTATTGTTTGTGGTGACATTCACGGGCAGTTCCATGACTTGTTGGAGCTGTTCAGAACAGGTGGTGGGTTGCCATCAAATGGAATTAACTACATCTTTTTGGGTGACTACGTCGACAGAGGGTTCTACTCTCTTGAAACATTCACCTTGCTGATGTGCTTGAAGCTGAAATACCCAGAAAGAATCACTCTTGTAAGAGGAAACCATGAATCCAGACAAATCACCCAGGTATACGGGTTCTACGAAGAATGCTTGAACAAGTATGGTAACTCGATTGTATGGAAGCTTTGTTGTCAAGTGTTTGACTTCCTGACTTTGGCAGCATTGATTGATGGTGAAATACTGTGTGTTCATGGTGGGTTGTCTCCTGAAATCAGAATGCTGGACCAAATCAGAGTATTGAGTAGAGCCCAAGAAGTTCCGCATGAAGGTGGATTCAGTGACTTGCTGTGGTCTGACCCAGATAACGTTGATGCTTGGCAGGTGTCACCTAGAGGTGCAGGTTGGTTGTTCGGTGCGAAAGTTGCCCGAGAATTCAATTACGTCAATGGTCTGAAGCTTATAGCAAGAGCGCATCAACTGGTAATGGAAGGTTTCAGATACCACTTTGATAAACGAGATGTTGTTACCGTTTGGTCTGCTCCTAACTATTGTGGTAGATGTGGTAACTGTGCGTCTTTGATGAAAGTTGATGAAACCTTGGACCCAGAATTCAAAATCTTCACTGCTGTTAACGTGGATGACGAAAGTGATGAAGACGACGATGACGATGAGCTAAACGAACTAAGCAACCAGGACATAAGCATCGAGCAGCAAGCACGTACTGTTGCTGTTCCTGGACAGTACAATGACAACGAAGATATGGACGACTTTTCTTCTGAGGAAATAACCAGCGAAGAAAGCAGTGATGATGACTTTGATGAAAGTAATATCGATCATGACATTGCTCATTTGAACATAGGCTCTCATAATAACAACAGCTCATATAACTCCAAAGGAAAGAAGACTGACCAGAACAATGCTGCTGCTAGGTCAGGATACTTCTTATAGAAAGACAAAGAGGATATTAATGACAACATCAAATGAAAGAAAAACCCCCATACTAACAGTCACTTTTTCTTTTCTTAGTAGAAAGTGACCATGAAACAGAAAAAAAAAATAAGCTACTTTTTTTTTCTTCCAACCAATGCGTAATATTAATGAACTGATAATACTAATGACCAACTAAATGCATTTACACATTGTACATCTTGCGGAATTTATATAAATACAAAACAATAATAAAAGATAATAGTTTAAAGTACTATGTTTGTTTTTTTTTACACAGCCCAACCACTGATGCTCATTTCAGATTTGTTGATTTTCCCCGCTATTGCAGGGGAGGGAAAAAAAAAAAAGAGAAGATCTTCACACTTTATCTCTGGGGGCGTGGGTTTTTCTTGTTCTTACAACACAGATGAACATACAATTGATTAACCACACACTGTAAGAAATAACAAGACTTCGCTAGCAGAATGAAGTCTATATACCTAGTTTTCTTTTCCTTGTTCACTTGCATCTATGGATTCAGCATCTTCAATTTGGATGTCCCTGAGGGGTCTCCAATCCCAGGAAACACACCTTTGGAACAATGTGAGATCTCTGAGAACCACATTTTAGACATCCAATCTCTGATCATGGAGCCGCAGCCACCAAAGATTGGTGGGAACCTAATCATGTCTGCCACCGGTTTGATTTTGGATACTATAGAAGAAGGTGCATACATAGAAGTCACTGTTAAGTTGGGTTTGATCCAGATCTTGAAGAAGAACTTTGACCTTTGCGATTTGCTTTACGAAAACAAAGACGACTTAGGTCTTGAGTGCCCAGTTGCGCCAGGAGTTTACAAACTGTTGAAGGAAGTGGAAATCCCACCACAAGCACCAGCAGGCAAGTACCTTGTCATGGTAAGAGCATTCAACGGCAAAGATGACTCCGCCAAGATCGGTTGTGTCAAGGGAGAAATAACATTAGGCCGTTAGACAGCTTATGTATCAATTTAAACAAATAATAATAAATCAAAACAAGGTTGCCAGCGTTGTGGCCATAAGCACTAAAAGAAAAAATGAATTATTGCCAATTTGTTGCTATTTCCTGTTCTTTTTTATTTTTATGTTTACTCTTATCATTGCCATCCGGATTTCCCTGTGTTATCTAGGATACGCGCAAGGCTTCTTATTGTACTACACATATTTTCTGTCTTTGTTTTTTTTTTTTTTTGGTAAACTTCTTTTTTTTTGGGGACAATGTCAACAGAATCACCAAAGATCATCAGCCAAAACATGAGATGTGTTGTTGAATCAGTACAACTCGTGGGTACCACGTACTTCACTAAAGAGACACTAGACCAGGTAGAGGTGAAGAATGGGCAAGTTAATAACAAATCGCCACACAAAACATTCAATGAGTACTTAGAAAGCATACTAAACCCTGCTGAGAAACACGACCAAGATGGCAATGAGAACGAGTATGAGGACGATGAGTTTGTCTGTGGGATTTGCCAGATATCCTTCAGCAGACACTGCTGCCATTGCACAGTGCCGTCGGAAATAAAGGTGGATGCGCCCATAGTGCATCGAGTAGAAGTTGAGCCCAAGAAGTTTGTAAACATCATATCCAATGTCCACAATGGGTGTTCATTGGCACAGGGGATGTGTGGGCATTACTTCCACTTCCACTGTATAGAAAAGTGGTTGGGTGTGCCTGATGCTGCGGGCAAGTGTCCAATGTGTAGACAAGATTTTGTAGAATACATCTAAAATTAAGGTTGTTGTCTTTGTCGGATATAAGACTATCACCAGTATTGCACTGTGTTCCAGAAAAAAAACACACACACACATATTCGCCAAATAACTAGAGCAAAAAAATAAACACAAGTGTTGAGAAAAAAAAAACACATACAACAAAATAATATGAAAATTTTTACTGGGCATTTTCTCCCACCACAGAAAAAAAAAAAAAAAAATTCTGATATTTATCTTCCACTTATATATAATCGCTTAATGAACGAAAGGTGTGTTTTTATAGGGTCATACCTATTTAGCTTTAACAAGATATAGTTATAATAACACCAGCAATAATATCAATCTCATTTTAAACATTAATTATGGCTTACACTACTAGACAAATCGGTTCTAAGTACACCTTAGACTACCAATTATACATCGAAGACAAGAACACCGGCAAGGTTGTTTCTCCTTTCCACGATATCCCATTACATGCCGAAGGTTCCACTCCAGAAAACCCAATCTTCAACATGGTTGTTGAAATCCCAAGATGGTCCAACGCCAAGTTAGAAATCATCAAGGAAGATGCCTTCAACCCAATCAAGCAAGACACCAAGAAGGGTAAGTTAAGATTCGTCAGAAACTGTTTCCCACACCACGGTTACATCCACAACTACGGTGCTTTCCCACAAACCTGGGAAGACCCAACCCACTCCCACAAGGACACCCAAGCTGTTGGTGACAACGATCCTTTAGATGTCTTGGAAATCGGTGAAAAGATCGCTTACACCGGTGAAGTCAAGCAAGTCAAGGTCTTAGGTGTCATGGCTTTGTTAGATGAAGGTGAAACTGACTGGAAAGTCATTGTCATTGACATCAACGACCCATTGGCCTCCAAGTTGAATGACATCGAAGATGTTGAAAAGCACAACCCTGGTTTGTTGAGAGCTACCAACGAATGGTTCAGAATCTACAAGATCCCAGATGGTAAGCCAGAAAACCAATTCGCCTTCAACGGTGAAGCCAAGAATAGAGAATACGCTTTGAACATCGTTGCTGAAACCAATGAATCCTGGAAGCAATTGATCTCCGGTGCCATCGACGGTAAGGACATCAAGTTGGAAAACTCCACCTTAGCCAACTCTTCCACCGCCTCTGACGCTGCTTTACCAAAGGAATCCGCTTTACCAGACTCTGCCATTGACAAGTCCGTTGACAAGTGGTTCTTCATTTCCGGTAACTAAGCTATATATCTATAATGAACATATATATATAAACAAAGGTTTCTGTACTTTTAAAAGGAAGTCAACATAAATAATAAAATTGTGCTTTTATTTTTTTTTTCTCTTTTTCTTAAAGATCTGCATTTTGGGCAAACTCAAGGACTTTCTTCTTATCTTTTGTTCCCACAACGTCACCCTCCAAACCACCGCTTACATCAACACCATTTATTCCTTGGATTTTTGTTATGCACTGACCAACATTTTGTGGGTTTAGTCCCCCTGCAATGATTATGTTGAAACCGTTCAAGTTTTGGTTGCTTTGCAGGAAATCATTAATCCCATCCCAGTCCTGGACTTCTCCGTTTCCCCCACTTTCTGAATCAAACAGTATGGACAGTTTCTGGTTCAGACCAGGAAGCAGCTTGGTAAATCTGTCAGTTTGTATGATCTCTTTGACAATGCTGCAGTCCTTAGGAAAGACAAATCTTTTGATGAAATTCAAATTTGGATATTTCTCATGCAAACTTGTTATAGTATCGAACCAATCCGGGGCAGAGTCATGTATCTGGATATGCGTGACAGGAAGACTTTTGTTATGTTGCAGAATATGGTCTATGTCCTCAAAAGTTTGTTTCTGAACAACACCAACGACGTTGATGCTGCCTTCGTACTTCTCTATAAGGTCTTTGAATTTGTCAGCATTAGATAAGGGAAATGATCTTCCTTTGTTAGGAACTAAGATAATGCCTAAATGTGTATATTGGAGAACACTATTGTTTTTTAGGATGTATTCAATATCGTCAATCTGTTTTAATCCACAGCACTTCTTGATGTCTATTCTTTTGTTACTTGTCATGTTTCGTGGTTTATTTTAAAGGGAGGAATGTACTCTTGTCATTAATACTTCTTGTCGGATATAAACAACATTTTTTCTACCTCCCAAAGAACAAACCAAAAGCTAAAAAAAAAATTTTTTTTTTTCAACATCACCAAAAAAATAAAAAAAAATATTGAGAATTCTACATTATTCAATATTTATATAAACATTTTTTTAAAACATATAACAAAGAGACATCTTAAACCTCGAAGTAATATAAAACCAATAGTCACGATGTTCAAGTCTACAAAACTTTTGTTGAACGGTCCACCTTCAAAGCTGCCATTCAAAAGAAATGTCAAACCTTTGGTCAACTTTTTGGAACCAGAAACCAATGTCGTTAAGAAACCAATAGAACCAATTTTCTACAAAAGCAAAGGTGAAATCACCAAGGATTTGATTGTCCAAAGACAATTAATAGAAAAATATATGCCTTTTATCACCAGCGCACCTGGTGGTCTAGAAGCTGCTTCTGTGCAACAAATCAGACTGTGGGTCATACCTAAAAGTGCTGATGAAATAGAAACTGCTCAACTGCAAATGAACTTGATCAAGTTGAACTCTCTTGATACTACCATAAAAATGGCTGACAAGTCTGTAGCTTACCTGTTAGAAAAATACTCTGCTGCCAAGCAGCAAAGATACCAATCACATATTTCTATTGAGAGTTCTAAGATAGAGAAGCATAAGTATACCAAGGAAATCAATGGTCAAAAGGTCTTGAAGGCCCCTGAAATTGATGAACACGGGAGAGCCCATGGTCGTGCCATAAGAATGGATGCCAAGGCCAATGTCTTTATTTCTAGAGTCAAAGAAGGCGAAAGTCCAAAGATCCTCATCAACTCATCATACAAGACATTGAAGGAATACTTTGAATATATCAAGTACAGAGAAAATGTAATCTACCCGTTAAAGGTCATCAATGCATTGGACAAATTCAACATTTACTGTGAAGTCGAGGAGGGTGGCTTGAAGTCCCAATCCGAAGCCATCATGTTTGCTTTGACCAAGGCTCTGTTGAACTACAACCCGTTATATGAAGTCCACATAAGTAAGGTTAAGCTATTGACTGAGGATAGAAGAGAAAGAGAAAGAAAGAAACCTGGTCAAAAGGGTGCCAGAGCTGGATTTACCTGGGTCAAGAGATAGTTTTTGTTTTTGTTTATATATCTATTCCATACATCTAAAAAAAAAAGAAACAACCTATCATGTACATATTTGAAAGAATGCTGATTGATTAAAAGTGTATTATAATAACTTTGTGCTTGTTTGTATACACGTGACACACACAAGTTGTTTGTAGGAGATTAGCACTTGTTGTTTTTTTTTTTATGGTTTGCTTTACACTATATATAATAAAAAAGAGAGAAAATCTCCCAAAACGGAAACTGGTAGCCCGATTCGTGTGTGTGTATTAAGCGCTTAAGTAAAAATTTTCTCTCCAGGTAAAAAATATTACTGGTGGGATTTTATGTTTTGGGTTTTTTTTCTGCCATATGCTTAGGCAAAAAAAAAAAAGTTTCTTTTTTTTAACTTTGGTATATATCTATTGGTTTTGTCAAAACATTAGAATAACAAACAATCAACTGGAAACCCTAATAATAAACCTATTTTCTTATAAAATACATATAAATTAATACTTTTTATTATTTCATAAAGAAGACCTTGTAATTACAGCACACATAAGTCACTCTTCTTTTTTTTTTTGTTCATACATCTAATTTTTGTTTAATTTTTATTAATAATTTGTCCAAATAATAATATTAACAACACAACTTTATAAACATACCATAGAACTACATAACAATACATAATGTCAAGCAATGATGAATTAAATAGACAAGTTTCTAAGCTATTTAGAACTTACAAAACAGTCAAGGAAATGTGCAAAGATAGAGGATACTTAATCTCAGATTTGGATTTACAAATGACTCTACAGGAATTCAAGAGCAAGCACTGTGACTCCATGGGTAACCCAGTACGTAAGACTCTATCATTCAAAACAACTCCAACCGAAGAGTCCATGGAAAAGTTCCCTAACATGGGTGAATTGTGGGTTGAATTCAATGACGAAATGAACGTCGGTATCAAGACCATGAAGAACTTCATCATACACTTAACAGAAAATAAAATCACCAATGGTATCTTCATCTACCAATTGGGTATCACCTCCAGTGCAATGAAGTTGATTCCAACTGTTTCCAAGGATTTGGTTATTGAATGCTTCCATGAAACTAACTTGATTGTAAATATCACTAAGCACGTTTTGGTACCAAAGCATTTGAAGTTGAACCAAGAAGAAAAAAACGAGCTTTTGAAAACATATAGATTGAAGGAATCCCAACTTCCAAGAATACAAAAGTCTGATCCTATCGCTCTTTATTTAGGTTTGAAAAGAGGTGATGTTGTCAAGATTATCAGAAACTCAGAAACTTCTGGTAGATACGCAAGTTATAGAATTTGTTTATAGGTTTTGTATATACAGCAAATAAATAATAATAAGGGAATTTCTTCTTTTTTTAAAAAAAAGAATACTATCTTTTACTTAGTAGCACAGTGTCGTTGCTTCCTTTGACCCATTCAACGTTTTTTAGTGAGTCTTTAGTAGTTATTGCTGGGGCCACTGAAACAGCCTCATTTCCGAGGTAGATGGGAGCAATAGTGATAATCGTTGTGTCTATGAACTCCTTTTTGTTATTTTGTTTGATCATTTCGTTAATGATACTGGCACCTCCCTCAACCATGAAGCTTTTGATGAGTGGCTGTTTTTCGCTGATGTAGTTGAACAGGGAATCCATCGTGTAGTAAATATCATCAGGCACAGCCAGCACATCCAACCAAGGCTCATCCATTTTTTGGAAATGGCTTTCCAAGCAAACAAAAATACTCTTTGCGCCTATTCCACTTTCGTGGTTCCCCTTCAAGTTTATGTTTTTATTGTTCTTGATATGGTCCTTGACCTTCAACTTTGGATCCAGTACTATTGGCACTATCTTTTTGTTCTCATTTTTGATGAAATAGCTCATTGTGTTGTTATAATACTTGAAGTTCAAGTTTGGATTGTCTTCAATGAACGTGTTATACCCAACAACTATGCTGTCGTGATGATATCTCAGAAAATGGGTCATCTGTTTTGTTTCTATATGGGAAATTGGTGTTTTTTTGTATCTGTAGCCTATCTTTGAGTCTAGGGATTGTGCATACGTCAACGTTATATGGCAGTTGTTTCCTTCAGGTAGGTATTCTTTGACAGATGTTAAAATGTTCACAATGGTCTTGTCTTCATTGGTTATCGGCTTGACAATGGATGACTTCAAGTTCTTATTGTTACTTAAAATTTGCTTCAGGAAATTTATGTTGTTTGTGGATGTTATTAGGGGGTCATTGGAATACTTCGAAACATCAAAATCGTTTAGGTCTAAGCTTCTTTTTGTTGGAACTGATAATGGTTTAGGTTCTTCATCGGGTATGTTTAATTTTCTCTTCTTTGGAACAGAGACTTTCTTTGTATCATTAGACTCGGTCAATGTCAGTATTTTCTTATTACCTCCTTTTTTCTTATTAAACATTGTTTTGCTTTGGTCTATCATTAGCAATGACCAAGACTATAACCTTGTGAAAAAAAAAAAAAAGTGAAGATTAATAATCCTTTTTTTTTTTTGTTTACTCAATGTGCGCCTAAACGGCTTATTTTTTTTTTTTTTTTTTTTTTTAAACGCCTTAATCTCATGTAAAATAGCCACATTCAGGTGTTTCCTAATAAAACCCCAATTTTACAACCCCCAAAAGAAAACTTTTATATATATATATATAATGTTACTTAGCTATCTGACTTTATCCATTCTACCACTTTTGGCTTTATTGGCATCCGCTGATCAGTCTCCTGTTATGTCCAAGGACTCTGATGTGAAGGAAATCAGAATTCTACATGATTTCTACGAAACAATCAATAACAACAACTATACCCTGGTAAAGTACTACACTACCTGGTGCTCCCACTGTAAGAAGTTGAAACCTATATTTGATAGCATGTCCACGGAACATACTGTGCTAGAAACATCAGACTTGTTGCCTACCACTTTTTTCAACAAAACCTTTGATGAAATGCCTAAGTTCATTGATGAAAAAGTCAACATTGATTACATCTCCGTGGAATGTGAAATCTTTGGGAGCTTTGAAATATGCAGAAGATGGCCAGGGTACCCAGTGATAGAATTTGTTCCACCAAACACTGAGACTTCTGTGAAAATATCAAATAGCAGTGACAAGCAAGAGGACCAAGAAGAAGAGGAAATGCCTACTTGGCTAAAGGTGTTCACAAAGATTGATGAGTGGTTTACTTCCTTGTTTTCAGGAAGTATGAACATGGACGATGTTTCTTTTGTGGAGAGATCATATGAGTTCAGGGGATCAAGAACTGAACCTAAAATCAAAGACTTCATGGCCAAGAGCATTGGTAATGATTATGAAAGATTGTTGATTGATTATTTGATTTCAAACGAAGATGATCTTTCTAAAAGTGACGAAATTTTGAAGGCTTATAGAGAATGGAAGCAATTGCTAGGCAATAAGTTCGTAGCTGTTAACGACATCTTGCAGAAATTGAGTTCCGAGGATAAGAACTTGAGCGAAGATGAGATAAGAGATATCTTGTTCCAAAAGAGAATCTTGTCTAGTCTAATTGACATAGATGAGCAAGAAAGATTAAAGAACATGAATCAGGATGAATTGTAATGAATATTATATATGCAAAGAGAAAATCACCAATCATATCTTTTACCGCATCTGACTTTTTCGGTTAACAGAAGCCTTCTGTCTTCTTTGGTATCTCCTTGTTTCACCAGCAAATCGGAGACTATTCCCTTACAATGTTGGACACCAATTCTGGCTAACCAAATGAATAAGTTACCATCTTCCTTGCTTGTGTCTTCATCTTCAGCATTGTCGTTCTTGAAGTTCAAGTATATTTGCATGTTGGCTTGGTATTTATGCCCACCTATGTGATTGGTGAACCATACTTCCGTCTTATCCACAGACTTTTGGTTGCCTGCATTGTAAGCTTCGATTTCTTTGTTGATTTCCTTTTTCAAGATACCAGCAGTTATGGAGCATTTTTTGTCTCTGTTTTTATGGGAGCACAAAAGTATCAAGTTATTCAAAGGCAATGGGGTAACATGGCATTGCATCCCGTCTAGCAAGCCATTTAGCTTTTCAATCAACTGGTTTCTGGTATTGATGCCTTTTGTATTGGTCAATACAGGTATGATCTTTTCCAACACATCTTCTAGCTCGCTTAAAACCAGATCATTCAAAGTAATAAAGAACGGCAATAGATATAGTTTTTCTAGCTTTTTGAACTTTATGATGTCAGCATCAAAGATATTGTGGCCTATAGGTTGATCCACAACGTTGACACCAAACTCGCCCTGGTCGTCGTAGTTTTTCAATAAGAAGTTCAATTCCACAGGAATGCTTTCTTTTTCAAACTCTTCGTTGATGGCGTCATGTTTCCAGTTGCTTTTGTTGGTGGGAATCAAAAAGTGAACACTTTGAGAGTTGGATGTGTTGTATAAAGATTCCTCCAAGTCGATGTCCTTGAACTGTGGCCATGGTGAGCTTTCAGAGTCGCAGGAAACTTCGCAAGACGATTTGCATTCACCAATGGCTAACTCATCTTGAAGGTCTTTGTTCAAGGTGGCGTATTCAGAATCAGATTGGTTTTTGTTGCCCAATTTAAACAAAAATGACATTTCTATAAGCTTCTTCTTTTTTTTTTTTTTCCTTGGGAATGGTGATGGTTTAATTGACTTTCATTCTGTTGTTGTTAAAGAAATGAACTAAAAAAGAAGAAAATACTGAATAAAACTATAGAAGCATATAAGAAGACGCTGTTTAAATAATTTGCTATTTTAATTCCTTTTATAATACTTTTTTTATTGTGTCAACTGCAAATGGGTCTAAAGGATACCAAATGACCGTAAGTTTCTGTCTTTGGGGGTGTACTTTTCTGAATGGCGAACTGCTTCGGAGATATTTAACGGGAAAAAAAAAATAGGACTTAACATTTTATACGGAAATAAGAAATGTTCTCAAACATTCAATGTGAACACGTGATACACGCATGTCAGGGTAATACTTGGCCACACTGCTTTAGGCAATGATTTACCCGATTGCAACCCATGTGTGTGTATTATTTTTGTTTTTTTTTGGTTTTTGCTGGAACATCCCAAAAGAGATATTAGCATCAAAAGAAGAAGAAAATTTTTTAAAAATGATTTCTTTTTCTTGTTAGTAATTTTTTCTTGTACAATGCAAAGCCACTAATATAGCATCTATTTTTAATTAAACAAAATATTCATCTTAATACCCAATATCAAATAATGACTGAAAATCAACCTATTCCAAACCAACCAAACAGAAACCAAAAAGATTTCAAAATAGAACAAGCTCCAACTCCTAACAATACTCCATCCTTGAAAAAAATGAACACCGACATTGATCCTGCTGAATTAATCAAAAAATTAAACTTACACTCCGGAGACAACAAGCAATCCGCCACTGAGCTATTGTCTTCTTACCTACAAGATGAACTTAACAACTTGGAAGGTTCCCAAAGCAACTACATCGATGAATTGCCTATTGAAGAAAAGCAAATCATGTATGCCTTGATTTCCCAAAACGATGATTTGGCTGACATAGAGTTCCAGTACCAATTGGAACTGCATCAACTAAACACCAAATACCAAAAGTTGAGAACTGAAAAGATCTTCAACACAAGAAAACAATATATCACCGGTGCTGCTTCTCCTAAGCTTGAAGAAATTCAAAAGGGTAAAGAAATCTTCGAAGCCGAAGAATATGAAGAAGATGAAGAGTACGAAGCTGAAGAAGTCCAGGAAGGTTTGAAGTACAACGGTATCGAATCATTCTGGTTGACTGCCTTGTCTAACCTGAAGAGCTGCTCCTCCATCATAACAGACAGAGACTCGGAAGTCCTTGCTTACTTGAAGGATATCAGATGTGAATATATCCCATTGTCCAAGGATGAAGATGACGAGGATGTCTTCGGTTACTCTTTAGTCTTTGAATTTAACGAAAATCCATTCATTGAAGGCACCACCATCACCAAGTCCTACTACTACGCCAGTGAAGTTGATTACGAAGGCGGCTTGGTATACAAGTACACTGAAGTTGAGGAACCTATTAGCTGGAAGTCAGATGCTCTAAACCCTACTGTTGAAGTAAGTGTCAAAAAGCAAAAATCCAAAAAGACCGGTAAAGTCAGAAACCTTAAGGAATTAGTAGAGGTAGAATCCTTCTTCAAGTTCTTCAGCCCTCCAGACTTGTCTGTTTTGGATGAAATCGAAGATGACGAAGAGGCTGCTGAAGTTCAATACGAGTTAGAAGAACAAATGGGTCTGGATTACTCCATTGCTGAAGAATTGAAGACCAATTTGATTCCAAAGGCCATTGATTGGTTTACTGGCGATGCTTTAAACTTTGCTGATGAAGAAGAAGAGGAGGATGAAGAAGAAGATTTTGAAGACTACGATAGCGAAGACGACGAAGAAGACAGCGAGGAAGAAGTTGACGAATTATCCGGGGCTCCAAAAACCCAACCTCCTGAATGTCAACAAAACTAAGTCTCCAATATATAATATATAATTGTTTTGTTAAACCCATCATGTCTTTAGAACTTTAAAAGAGTAAGAGCCTTGTTTGGATTTTTTTTTTTAGAAAACAAATTCGCTTTTATCCATTAAATAATATTTCATAAAAGCGAGAATCAAAAATTTAGTGAAGAGGCACATGTAGCCAAATCTGTCCGTCTCCAGAAAAAAAATAAATCAAAAAAAAAAAACAAATCAAAGCTAAAAATACATTAGTTTTATATACCTTCTTTTTTTTCTCTCTGTAGTTTTGACTCATGAACTTTGCTGTGTTGCCAATGACCAAAACACCTCGCACCCTAATGAACAACAGTGAGGGAAGACCTCTTTTGAAAGGAAAACAGCAGAGATCAACTTCTGTACTGAAAACATATTTAAGTGTTCCTTCAGAAACAGCCAAAACATCATCCAAGAAAGCTTTGGATAGATCAAAAGGTTTTGTTGAATACTACTCCGACAGCATCGAAGATGCTGCTTTGAGCACAGATGATTTCAACCCGCAACCCGAAGGCATATCCAGGTATTTGACAATCTTGCAGTGGTTGCCAAACTACGATATTTCGACCTTTCCATCGGACTTGGTTTCCAGTCTTACATTGACAGCATTCCAAATACCAATGGTGCTCTCGCTTTCCCACATGGCTAATTGCTCTCCTAAATCCGGGTTGTACAGTTTGATTTTTCCTCCTTTGGTGTATGCTTTGATTGGAAGTAACTGCTATGAGTTGGTTATAGGTCCACAGATATTGCCCAGCTTGGCCGTTGCTGAAGCCATCCAACAAATAAGCTCCAAAACCGAAGTTCTTATTGCCAGTGCGGCTGACACAAGCAAACTTAGTTCCATACCTGTGAATAATATTGTGGGGATGGTTTCCTTCATTTCAGGTTTGATTCTTCTTTACTTGGGATTGTCCAAACAGGGTTTCTTGGACAACATCATGTCCAGATCGTTCCAAAGAGGGTTGATTTCTTCATTGGCCATCATTGTTTTTATTAATTCCACAATGCAACAACTAGACTTGAATCCTCTTTTCAAAAAATGGTTGGTCGAAAAACACATCCACGGTGTAGGATCATCTTGGGAAAAATGCACATTCATCTACAGAAATTGGGAAGAGGTCAATACCTTGACCTTTAGAATATCCCTGGTAAGTCTGGCGTTTTTGATAGGTACAAGAATTGTCAAGCAGAAGTATCTCAAAAAGTATCCCAAACTATTGTTCTTCCCTGAAGTTTTGCTCTTTGTTATAGCCTCAACAGTAGTTTCCAAATTCCTGAAATGGGACATTCCTTTGGTTGGTGAGCTTTTGAAAAAAGACAACTCCATCTATTTAATGAACCCACTTAACAAGTTTGCTCTGTTTAAGGAGGTCTTTCACATTTGCATTTTTGTATCCGCAGTAGGTTTGTTTGAAAGCGCTGCTGCCTATAAATCTTTAAGTGACATGGATGGTAAAAGAACTAGAGAAATTGCCTCCAATAAAGAGATTTCAGTGATTGGAGTAGCGAACATTGTATGTGGTGTATTCTGTAGTTTGCCAAGTTTTGCAGGCTACGGTAGAACCAAGCTGAACTGTCTATCTGGATGCAAAACACCGCTTGCCGGTGTCATGATAGCTTTGTTCACCACCATTATCACCAAGTACTGTTTGTTCTGGTTCAATTCTTTGCCAGAATGCTCATTGAGTTGTGTTATGTCATACATCAGTTTTACTCTTTTGGAAGAATTGCCTAAAGACCTTGCGTTCTACGTAAGAGTAAAGGGCTATAAAGAAATTATGTTGGTTTTTATCATCATCGGAACAACTATTGTCTGGTCTCCACAGCTGGGTATTTCCATTGGATTGATCATCTCTATGAGTGGTTTACTTAAACAAACCACAAAATCCAAGATTTGCATCCTAGGAAAGGATATCAATTCCAATCAATTTAAACCAGTTCATTTAAACCCAGGAAACATGGAAAGAACTTATAGTGATTCATCTTCGATTTTTGAATCTGGTTTGCTGCATCGCCACAATACCAACTTGGAATTTGAAAGAATCATGATTGTTGAGACCCCTAGATCTCTGAACTTTGCCAATATCAACGATATGAAGAAACAGCTGATAAAACTGGAGAAGTACGGTCCTAATTCGTCTTCAAAGAGTCGTTCAGGTTTACTGAAAGATCCATTCACAGATGATTCGAGCATAATGACTAACGAAAAAGCACCTCTAAAATACGTAATCATAGACCTGGAAAACCTAATTGAAATCGATGTTTCTGCCCTTTTGGGGTTGTCTTTGATTATGGGTACTTATTACAAAAGAGGAATTATAGTGTTCTTTGCTAAATCGTATAGATTGGATTTAGTTGAGCAGTTCACACAGAGTGGGGTTTTCCATTATCAGCAAATGAATGTTAAAAAGTGGATGAGCAAGTACAAATCTGTCATAAAAGATCAAACAGAATTGGTTACTAATCTTCAAAGCCATTTCTTTGAGACCGTAGAACAATGCATTGACTGTGTTGATACCATGGAGTATATTGAGACACATAATTGATTTAACCAATTTACGCTCACGTATCTTTTTATATATTTATTTATTTTTTTTATGTGACACGAAAAAAAAAAAAAAAATATTAAATTTATTTTAAAAGAAAACTAGTGAATATGTACAGTCTTTGGTTCTCATCTTCTTAAATTTACTTGTACAATTGACATAAAATACACCTCTGAAAGTTACCAAGAAACTTACATATTTTGTGATGTCTGATTTTGATTCAGATTCAGATGACTCCTTCTTGGAGAAACATATGGATCAATATATATCATCCACTAAGCAATTGCCCACGGACGAGCCACCAACAGCAGACTCTTCAGATTCATCAGACGATTCATACTTGGAAAATTATATAAACCAAATGGATAACAAAAAAGATAATACTCGATCTAGAGGAACTACAGTGACGCAAGACTACGACAACCTCCCTGAGGTTTACGAACCCACCACAAAATTGTTCTCCAACTATGGTTTAAGTTCGGATGACGATGAAGAGACCCATACCAATGTTGGCGAACCAGATGCATACAATTATAACGATTATAGCACCCCCGATTGTGTTGAGCTTCCGGTTCCATTTAACGCAGAAACCATAGATACCCTCATCTACCCAACAAACTACCCAGTAAGAGATTATCAACGAAAAATTGTTGAAACGTGTATAAAAAACAATACATTGGTTGCTATACCAACAGGTACAGGTAAAACATTCATAGCAGCTACTATCATGCTGAACTTTTTTAGATGGTTTTGTTTGAAAGATGGACAGCAAGATATGATTCCATTGGAAAAAACATATGTCACAAAAGTCAAACCCATTGTTGAGCAGAAACCTATAATTAAGAAGAAGAAAAGTATCAAAGATGTCTTGAGTGATCATGGAACTTTTGATATTCCTGATACAGGACCAGTCACCAAGGCTAAGATTATATTTGTAGCGCCAACAAGACCATTGGTCGCTCAGATCATTCAAGCCTGCTTAGGTATTACTGGTATACCTCCAGAGCACATGTGCATTTTGCTAGATAAGAAGCCTAAGGAAAGAGGACCACTTTATCAAAAGAACAGTGTTTTTATTGGTACTCCGCAAATTATAGAGAAGGATCTTCACAACGGTACACTATCACCTCACGATATCAAGTTGCTAATTATAGATGAGTGCCACAAGTCAACAGGTAACTTTTCATATGTAAAGATTGTAAGCTACATCAACAGATTCTGTAAAAACAATTTCAGAATTATAGGATTGAGTGCTACCCCCACTAACACAGTAGAAGGGTTGGAAGATATAGTCGAGAATTTGCAAGTTTCCAAAATTGAATTGAGAACAGAAGAATCGCCAGATTTGAAAAAGTACATAATGAAAAAAGAAGTCACTGAAAGTGTAGTGATGCCCACAGACAACAAGTTCATCCTAGAGATTATAGACTGTCTCTCGCCATGTGTTTTACCTATTTTGAAAGAAGCTATTCAAATGGGGATCTACCCGTCAATACCCAAGCCAGCTTACATAAACTCCTTTATAGCAATGGAGAACAAAAGAAAGGTTGTGGATAATTCAAGTTTGTCTGAGGGATTGAAGTGGTACCAGTTTTTTTTGTTAAATGTACTTTTTGACTTTGGATTCTTAATGCAAAAGTTGAATCAGTTTGGTATCAGAACATTTTACCACTGTCTACACTATAAGAAAATAGAATTTGATAGTAAATTCAAAGTGGGCAAGACCAAGAACAAGCATATGATAGCGTTTTACAACCACGAGAACATCAAAGTATGTTTAGAAAGCTGTAAAGAGTATCTATTCAAAGAAGTTGGAAAAGAAGAGGTAGAAAACTTTGAAGTGTCCACACACCCTAAGTTTGATAAGATGCTACAAGAATTGTATGATTTTTTTGATGATCAGCAAAACGCTGATTCTAGAGTAATCATATTTTCATCGTTCAGAGATGTGGCTTTGGAAATTGTTCAGACAATTGATGGACAAAACGATGTTTCTTCCCAGCCTGAAAAATTAAAACCACATATCTTTATAGGTCAATCTGCAGGCAAAAAGGCGTTTGATCCTGAGCAGTTTATTTTAGAAAACTCCACCAAGAGCTCCTCAGGAATGACCAAAAAACAAAGAGAGATGAGGTTGAAGCAGATTGATGATGTCAAAAAGGCAGAGAAAGAAATTATGAAAGAGAACGGAAACAAATCACGGATTTTCTCATCAGAAATGGCTCAGAATACAGGTATGTCACAAGTACAACAAAAGGAGGTTATCGAGAATTTCAAAAGTGGTAAACACAACATCTTGGTATGCACATCTATTGGTGAAGAAGGTCTAGACATTGGTGAAGTTGATTTGATTATATTTTTTGATGCCACAGCTTCACTGGTAAGAAACATTCAAAGAATGGGGAGAACTGGTAGAAAAAGAGATGGTAGAGTATTCTTGATTTTGACAAAAAAGGAGATGGACAAGTTTAATAGATCTTTCCAGGAATATGAAAATTTACAGCAACAAATCCAAGATTATGGAGATTCTTTCATGAAGTACAGTTGTAATATGTACCCAAAAGACAGAGAGTATACAATAGTATACGACAAGATCCGCATAGCCAATGAAAATGAAGACATTGTAAATGTTGATGATGCAGATCGTGTGATTGCACTGGGTACACAAATGACACAAGCACGTCGGACTGGTGCTAATAAAAACATTGCTAGAGGAAGAGCCACTAAAAAAGCACCTAAGACTTTTAATTATCCGAACAATGTTGATCCAGATAAACCACCAGGTTTTGCAAACGTAGGCAACATGTTCAAAAAGATTATCAAGAAAAACGCGGATAAAGTGAACCCTGTAAGGGCTAAGAAGACTGTTTCATTTAAAGAGGAAGCACCGCCAAAGAAATTCCAAAAAGTGGTTCCTGGATCATACAAAAAGCCTATCAAAACAGATGATGTAGAAACAATCATAAATCTTTCTGATTGATGATTGGTATGACAATTTATACAAGAGCGCCGATCTTATCATTGACTACAATTTGGTTCTTTTTTAATATATATCGTCATTTTATTTTTCTTCGAAAAGACTTCTTATCAAGAGCCTTTTGTTTAAAAAAAAAACAAAAAAAAAGGTTCAACAGATTTTACAAGTTCAATTATTTTTTATTTTTTTAAAAGTTCACTTTGTTTAGAATAGAAGCAACACAACACCTGTAAATTTCTAATACTCTGTACCTAATAGCAGTAAACATGTGCATCTTATTGTCAACAACAGATCATCCTGACTACTCATTGATCTTGATATCAAACAGAGACGAGGTATTTGAAAGAAAAAGCCTTCGGATGCATGAACGCATTGGATCAGATAAGAAGTCCATATTTATGGGGATTGATCAATTAGGCAAAGGAACGTGGCTTTGTGTTGACAAGGACAACAAGGCTTTTTGTATAGTGATGAATGTTCAATCAAAGCCAGGTAATGCTGAAAAAAAGCACAGCAGAGGCATGCTGCCTTTAAAAATGTTAGAATACCTAAATGAAAAGAACCAGCTACCTGCATCTTTTGAGCAATTTGATCAATATTATGGAGGCTTGAAAAATACAAGATTCTTTAAGCTGATACATGGAAGATATGCTGATAAGGAGCTAAGCTATAACTTACTCTCTCTAGCCGATGACAACAAATCTGTTTATAAAAATTTGAAAAAGTATGTGGATTTTGTTACAAGCAACGAATACGAGAGTGATAGCCAGGATTTCAGCAACATTCCATGGTCAAAATTGGATATTGGAAAAAAATTGTTGAAACAGCTAAGTGCTGTCAGTGAAGAAGAAGAGATTGTAAAAACGTGTTTTGAAATATCACAGCATGATACTTTCAACACCAGTGACTCTGCTATAGAGTTCCAAGAGTCCAAACAAAGAGTGCGGTCATCTGTCTTCATTCCAACACATGATATTTTGATAAACGGAACAAAATACCACTATGGGACCAGAACAACAACACTGATATTAATAGACAATAGCGGAAACATGAAAGTTGTTGAAAGGGAAAGAGTATGTGATGATTCTGGCGATGTTACTTTCGAGCTGTAGACATGGTTTAAGCATTGTGGGCTTAGGATCTTTATCGGACATAATGGATGTGTTTTTTGCTTCTTCTTTTTTTGTGTGTGTGGGTTTGTGTGTTATTTTTTGAAAGCATTCCTCCTTTTGTCTTTCATTCTTTTTTCTTTTTCTCTTGGAAGTTAATGAAATAACATTGCCATATGGAAACCTGTGAGTCATCTAAGTCTAATGAATCAATATACTTCTACTACTCCTCAACAAACATCTAAACTAAATGTTGTTAAAAAGGGTCCTAATTTGAATATTGTCATTTCATGCCCCGAATGTAAAGTTTATCCACCAAAGATTGTTGAAAGATTTTCTGAGGGTGATATTGTTTGTGCTTTATGTGGTTTAGTATTGAGTGATCGTATTGTTGATACAAGATCTGAATGGAGAACTTTCACAAATGATGAGCAAAGTGGTGATGATCCATCCAGAGTTGGTGAGGCATCTAATCCCTTATTAGATGGGTCCCAATTGTCTACAAGAATTTCTGCCAAAACAGTTGGTGGTGACTTGAAAGCCATTAGAGATTTAAATAGAACACAAAGTAAGTCTGTAGTAGATAGAAAAGATACTGATTTGCAACAAGCTTACAATAAACTTAACCTGATGTGTGATGCTGCTGATCTGCCTAAAATCGTCAAAGATTGTGCTAAGGAAGTTTACAAGTTGTGTTTTGAAGATAAGTTATTGAAAGGAAGACCACAAGAAGCCATCATGGCATCGGTTATTTTGATTGGGTGTAGAAGAGCTAAAGTAGGTAGATCTTTCAAAGAAATTCTATCTTTAACAAGCATCAAAAAGAAGGAAATTTATAAGACCTTTGGTATCATCAAGAATATTTTGAAAATCAAAAACGACACAATGTTTGCCAATATCGATACCACAAACTTGTCATCTGGCCAAACAACTGCCGAAACCTTTATTCCAAGATTCTGTTCTCATTTAGGATTAACCGTCAAGGTAGCCAATTGTGCTGAGTTTATTGCCAAGAGCAGTAAAGACATACAAGTTCTAGCAGGTAAATCACCAATCACCATTGCTGCTGCCTCTATTTATATGGCAATATTGCTGTTCAAAGCAAATGTCACCTTAAATGAAATATCACAAACCTTACAAGTAACCGAAGGTACAATCAAGAGTGGTTATAAGACATTATATGAACATAAGGATTTCTTAAATACTTTTGAAATGATTAAAAGAGCGGAAATAACTATAGAAAGTTTGCCAGTTCCATAAAAAATAATAAAAATAATTTTAATGGATTCACACCATCATATGTAGATTTGAATAGTTATGTATCACTTTAATCACTTTATATTTAGGAAAGTATTTGATTTTTTTTCTCCACACTTTTTTGAAAACGCATGTAATAGTTTTTACTTGTTGTGTTTCTAATTGCTACTTTTCAAGGCACATTTAGAAATTATTGCAATTTTAAATTTTAAATTTCCTTACTTATGTTTTTTTTTTTTTTTGGTTATGTTTTTTTTTTTTATATAATCTCATCATATAGATTAAAGAAGGCCATCCAAATCCCAGAATCATTTCCTTTTCAACATGCCTCTAAATAATAAAATAGCTGATTCTGAATATGTCATTGTTCTAGATGCAGGTTCTTCTGGAACAAGATCATTTTTGTATAGAATCGATAGGGATGGAAAGGACGATATTCCAAAAATATACACAACAAACTCACTATCATTTAAACATAAACCAGGAATATCATCATATTACAATTTTAAAACTAAAGAGGTTAATATCGATGATTTGTTTGAAGACAGTATAGAGGAGTTATTGGAAAAGACGTACAAGCAACTAAAAATTGACTTGCAAAATGAAGTTGAAGATGTCGACACCTATTTAAAGAATCTAGAAATTCCTGTTTTTGTCCAAGCAACAGCAGGTATGAGATTGCTACCTGAAAAAGCTCAAACTGATATTCTAAGTGGTATCTGCAATGAGTTGTACAAGAAGAATTCCAAGTGGCCTTTCAAAGTCTATGAAGATCAGTGTTTGAACAATCAAGTTAGTATCATTGATGGCCAACTAGAAGGTGTTTATGGTTGGTTGTCTTTAAACTATCAATTAGAAACATTGGGTGGATCAAGTAATGGTGATAAAGATACTTATGGGTTTATGGATATGGGAGGAGCTTCTCAGCAAATAGCCTTCGCCCCTTCCAACATGAAGATCAAGTCTAACAAAAAAAGTACTAGTTTAATTAAGTTGAATGATAATCACGAATACGATATATTTGTAAAAACATGGCTAGGTTTTGGAACCAATCAAGCTAGAAAAAGATACTTGCAACAGCTGATTATGCTAAACTTGGAAAATAATAACGATTTTGACGACGACGATTTTTCAAACAGAAACATCTACGATAACTGTCTTCCGAAAAATGCGGAGCATGCCTTCACCTACAATCATAAAGAGTTTAGCATCAAAGGTTTGGGACAATTTGAAAAATGTGAAAAGATGATATATCCTCTACTACTAAAACATGTGCCTTGTGATGAGGATGGTACCGCTGAAGGTGAATGTCTGTTTAATGGTGTGACAGTGCCCAAAATCAACTTTGAGCATGATAGGTTTGTGGGCATTTCTGAATACTATTATTTAACTAAGGACCTGTTTGACATGCACAACAAACCTATAAACTTCATTACGCTGCAAGAAAATATAAAGGACTTTTGTGAATCTGATTACAGTGTTTTGCAAGCAAGATATCCGGACTTGGATGAAGACTTGTTAGTGGACTCATGTTTCAAGTTAAATTGGTTGACTAATGTTCTCCATGAAGGATTCCAGTTTCCCAGACTGGGCTTAGATGACATTAACCCTGGAAACGATCATATTCCGTTTATGACCATGGGTGAAGTAAACGATATGGAGCTATCGTGGACGATGGGTAAGGCAATCATGTATGCCGCTTCCTTGGACAACAAAAATGCAGGGTTCTATCCGCAAATAGGTGATTCAGTATCTTCCTATATTGACTTTTCAAGCTCAGGAAAGCTGGATCTGAATCAGAGTATTCAAAGTAGTGCTGGAGTATTTGGATTTTTGTGGTTTGTTGTTTTCAGTATGCCATTTTTGATTTTTAAGATATTGTTTTTCTCTACTATCATACAGCTAGTCCATAATAATTTGAAAAGAACTAACATTTTGAATTACAGCAACTTGAAAATTAATTCACTGTACAATACACATAAACATACAAATGTTTTCTTAAGAATTGTATCCTCTTTTTCATCATTTTTGAATAACAAGATTATACATAGTTTAGGAGTGTTTGTAGGTAATAAGTACAGAACACACTTCAACAAGGAGTTCAGCTACGGATACATCTTTGAGCCACCATTGCCCTTTAACGAATCTGTATATTCAGATTTAGAACTTGGAAGAATACCAGTCAGTAAAGTTCCTACACAAGCAGGGCCAAACTCTGGTGAGGCTTATGAAGACATTCCAAGAAGAGCAACTACAAGTTATCAAAACTTAAGACCAAAATCTGACCACGTTTTAAGAACTGCATTCTCATTAAGTGATTTTAAAAATTATGAATAAATAATATATAGATGACTTCTAATCTCGTTTCGAAATATTAACATGTATAACTACCAGGACAGATCATTTTGTTTATTTGCAACTTTGGTTTTCTTCAATGAATGCTCAAAATCATATCTCTGCTCTTCCAAATCCAAGTAATGTGCCAAAAACTCATCAAACAAATTAACATAGTCAGAATAGTCTCCTTCCTTGGACAAGCTTTTCATATTCGGACACGTTGACGGACTGAACTTAGATACAGATTTAGATATTGGCTTTGAGTCTAATTTCTCTTGATATGATATGTGAATAGGAACACAAACGTTACCGGTTCCAGGATGTATACAGAATGGAGACTTCAATAAATGCCCAATTTTTTTAGAAACTTCTACATCAAATTTAGGATATAGATACTTTAGAAGAACTTCTTCTTTTTGTTCTAAAAGCTTGTTCTTTTCTTTCGAGTCATTATAGTTTCTTCCTAACTTCGTTTGCATATGTTTCAAGTAAATGTCATTAACAGCCATCCATTTTGATGTCGATGATTGCCCACTATTGGTCATAAAATAGGTATTCAATTGATTAGTAATATCTGGGAACTGCGTGCTCAAAATTTTTCTGACATCTTTGGTTTCCTTGAACGGATCTTGTTTTTCTAGCAAATCATTGAAATAGTTTGCAGTTATATTCAGGGAGTCCTCGATAAACGGATTCAAAGGTCTGCTCAGACATGTATTACCACTGTTGGCATTTAATCGGGTTTCACAATTTCTATTTTTACAAAGATTCAAGAAATCCATCACTTTTGCTCTTTCATTGTCCCCCAAAATTCTAGCCTCGTAATCCATTATCCACAAGTGAAGACCTCTTCTACCAGAGTAAACGAAAAAGAAGTTATTCCAGTCAAAATATTCATACAAAACAGTGGATAGGATCTCCACGGCGCAATTGATAAATATAGACCAACATGAATCACAGATTTGAGATCCACTGCAACAGGTTCTGTATGGATCGTAATCGTCCATATCAATATCAAAAACAAACTCTTTTTCCAAAGGAATGTTTTTGTTACCTATGGATTTATTACCGCTTCCAAAGAGATTCTCTATCTTCTTAGGCACATTTTCATAAATGGCACCTATTTCAAATCTATTAGGCACTACATTTGTGATTCTATCGTAAAATTGTTTGTATGTGGGAAAGGTCAAGTATCTGCCGTATGCACCGGATGCATATTCAAATGCAATTTCCCTGTTGTTGGCAGCAACATTCATTCTGTTCATTGTTAAGTGTTCAAGTTCAGAATCAGAATCACTTTCGTCGTCGTCTCCTCTGTTTGCTTTAGTTTTCTCGGCTATAGGTTTAGGTAGAACAACTCTCTTTCTGGTTAACCATTCATAAACAGACTTGGATGGAAAATAATTAATGTAGTAAGCTTTCAAGTCGTCTTGGTTCATGATGCAACAAATTTCGCTTTTCTTTTTAAGGTTTGTGGTGCTCTTTCTTGCTTAACTTCTATATCTCTGAAGATCTTTTCTTTATTTAAAACAGAAAAAACAACTTGATATTAATTTGTAGTTTTTGAAAAATGTAATTTTTTTTTTTTTTTTTGGTTAAGTCTTATTATTTTTTTCGCGTTCCTTTTTTTTTTTTTCCGTTGGCGTCATTTTAACGTGTAAACATCAACGACATTTGAACATCTTGCTATCGGAGATACAGTTACCTAAAGCGGGTGTTTCTGTGTAGCGCATTGACCATTGGCTAAGATAAACACACACTTCACGATTATGATATTTTTTTTTTTTCCTCGCTCTTTGGATTTATACAATTTGGGTGGCAAAATAAAGCTGCTCCATTATAAAACACTTGATTCAAACCAAAATAAAATATAAGATCCAATTCTAATTACAATACTATAATACTATTTATTGATATTGCGTTGATTTTCTTTTTGTTTATAGACCATAAATTTTTACCCATAAACACACACAATAAATATAAAAATGTCTGGATACGATAGAGCTATTAGTATTTTCTCACCAGATGGTCACATTTTCCAAGTTGACTATGCAAATGAAGCTGTAAACAAGGGTACCTTGACTTTGGCTTTGAAGTCAAAGGACTGTATAATTATCGCTTCTGAAGTCAGATCATCTCTTAAGCTACAAGCAACCACCACCTCCAAAATACATAGATTAACAGACAGTATTGGTATGGTCACTTCTGGGTTATCTGCTGATGCCAGAGTATTGATCAAAAAAGCCAAGGTTGAATGTGAATCATATGAATACAACATGGACTCTTCTGTTACTGTTGACTATATCTCCAAGTTCGTTGCTGATACTCAACAAAAATACACTCAATCAGGTGGTGTCAGACCTTTTGGTGTAGGGTGTTTGATTGCAGGATTGACTGAAGACGGGGAAGGTAAAATATACAAAACTGACCCTTCTGGTGTTTATCAAGAATGGCATTGCTGCTCCATTGGAAAGAATGCTAAGACTGTGCAATCATACTTAGAAAAAAATATAGATATGCTAAAGGAAAATAAACTAAGTAAATTTGAACTGTTGAAATTCACTGTTGAATCTCTTCTAGAAATTGTTTCAAATGGTTCTCAAAATATGGAAATTTGTTTGATTGACAAAGAACACGGCTTGAACCTTGTAAGCAAGAGCACCATTGATGATATAATTGAAAACATTGAAAAGGAAAGAGACGATGCCGAAAAACAAGAATAAATGAAATTTGACGGTGCTATAACGACAAAATCCCACCATTCATCATTATGTAGTTAACTTGTTTATATACTTCATTTTTAATGCGTCGCTCAACTGCCGGTTCTCTTCTATCAGCGTCTTTACCTTAATTTCTAAGGTCTCGACTTTTGGCGAGATGTTGTTGATGATTTGCTGTAAATTGTTTTCATATTCCAAGGCTCCCTCATCGAGTTTGGGTTTTTTGCTGTGTGCCCTTCTGAATTTTCTTGAAGCAATTCTATTTCTGTGTTTTTTCAAAGCCTTTTCCTCCTCGACTGTAAGCAATGAGTGCTTGACTCTGAATGTATTGGTGTTGGTGTCGTATGACATTTTTTGGTTTTCCGAACTGGATTTATCGCTGAAAAGATCATAATCAACAGGTAATCCCAGTATCTTAAGCACTTCTTCGTCTGGTTTAGGCGTGAGTATTGGCAAAATGTTCTTTTCCCTGGCATATCGCACAAGATCTATATCTTCATTTATAACAGACTCATAGGATAGATTGTCATCTTTTTCCTTCAATTGGAAACTGTGTAAGTAATTGTCAAACATTTCTGCTGACTTATATTTGAAGAAATTTTTATCAACTGTATACATGTCCTCTATTTCCGCTTTAGTGTTTTTTGGCTCATCAACTTTATGTGTGGCCAATGTTGAGGCATTATCTACTAAATTATTATGGTAAGAATCACTATAGAAGTTAAATAATCTATGTGAGTCTTCAAACAATCCAAGTTCAGCAAAATTCATATTGAAGTTTCCACTTGCATTGTCAAACTCTTCCTTGTTCTCGATAGAACTCTGCTTTATCGGTATTGTGTATGAAGGTTTCTCAGGAGCGGAACCCTCTAAAATTTCTTTCAAAAGGTCCTGGCGCTTGATTTTTTTCTTCTTAACTTTCTTTGGTTTCTGAATCTTTTTGGGCGCTGTAGCTTGTTTGAGAATATCTTTCAATTGGTCTATAAGTATATTATTGTCATTGTTATGACTAGAGTTTTCAGAATTTTGGTCACTCTCTTGTGTGTTAATCAGCTGCTTCAGCCTTGCGACTAACTCATTGGGTCCAAGTTGTTTCTCCATGTGTGTACTTTTATAATTTGTTTTATTTAAGTCCTAAAGTGTTTATAAATTAGCATTCAATAGCTTTATAACTTTATGATTTATATTTATTTTTTCAGTATAAAATATTCAACTGAGTATATTACTTTTATAAAATTATGACCCTTCTGCTTGTACCGCTTTTGAAGTTTGACTAACTTTGTTGAAGTATTGTTTTTTTTATTTTATTTTAACGTTTTGAATAAATGATACGAAAGCTGCGATGAGCTTGACTAATCTCTTCTCTTTTTTTTTTTTTTATGATTGGGTTCTCTGGCTAAACATTAATTGAACGTGATAATAAATTACTGAGCTTTAATGAGAAAATGTGGTTTCTGAAAAAAATATGATTATATAAAAAAAAAGAAAGAGAAAAATGGGGAATTCCAAAACTAGTAATATGCCCCTAACCTACACAGTTTCTTTAAATGTAACGTATCACGTGTAAATGCCCACAGTATTGTCCATGGGTGAATGTAAAAGTCTATGCGTTGTTCCAAGCATCAAGTATGGTTTTGTATTGCTTTATGGCCTTGTCATTCAGCTCTATCACATTGTATCTGGAAATTTTACTTTCTTGTTCCAAATCTAAGCAGTAACCATATTCCATACAGAATGCTGAGCTCATCCAGTAAATATTCTCGGTTTCTACATCCATAAAATCTTTCTTTAATTCAAAGTCATAGCTAGCATTGGGCTCAACTAAAACTTCAATATCAATTGGTTTTTTGTAATCTTCAAGGAGTATTTGTTCTAACTCTTTGGTATCAGATGCTCCGTAATAAACTCTCAGCCAGTTTGCTTTAGCATCATCTTCCAAATCTTTTTCAATAGCATAGGTTATAGGGTCTATCTTACATTTTCTCAGTCCTCCATTTATTGACACCAGCTTGCCGTTAACGATCTGCGCTGCCTGTGTCCCACAAGCAACGTTGTCTAGTTTATTTTTGGCTGTAACCAATCCTGTGTTAGTACCCACAACATCAAAATCAAATCTCCCCAAATAAACCATTCCTAAAAGTAAGAATTCCTTATCTCCATATACGCATCTGTCGAGGCCAATGAAGTTTAGCAACCCGGAAAACAATAAATTTGTAGAAATGTCGTTATAGTTATTGACAATAACTAGAGAAGAATCAATGTTGTGTAGCTTTCTGACATCTTGATCAAATAGATTATTGAAAATAGTTGATACAACGGAATTTATAGCACCCAATTGTTTTATAGTTGGGATTGATAATGTTTTGAAGTCTCCAAAGTCGTATCTTTCCTTAGTTGTAGCGAGCATGCTTTTGAATAGATTTGTGCATTGTGTAAAAGTTCTTTCCTTCAAAGCTCTATCAGGAAACAGCACTAGCGAGTGTAACTTGTTTTTCTTGGATGTTTTGTATTTTGAAAATAGCTCAAATAATTCATCATCAACATTGAAGATCTTTGATATACCACCAGTTGCAGAGAAAAGATCATCAGGGTGTGTGAACAAAGCAAGATCTATGTCTGTGAATGCAAATCTGTTGAACTCATTAAAATTCAATGCTATCCACTTATTCATGAAGAATTTAAAGCTATCGATATTCTCGGCGTTGCAATTGAGTATAGTTCCCACCTCCAGCACAGATATTTCAAAGAAGTCTACAAACTCAACAAGTTTTGGCTTTAAGATATCTTTAGCTATTTCATCTCGTGTTTTCTTATTTTCTGAATAACGATTAAATTCTTCATCGATATCGTTGAATATGATTTGAATGTGGTATCTACTTTGATTTTCGTGGTTGGCATTGCTGAAATGTTGTTGCAACGCAGAAAGGTATTTTGGTAATATGTTTATGTGTCTCGACCCCATTGTTAAGACAATACCGGTCTCTTCCACTTTTTTCTTTGGACTCAAAGAATTAACATACTCAGCCAACATCTTTGATTCCTCAATCAACTTGGTATTTCTTTTGAACTCATCAGTAAATGGGTGATCAGTGGTAAACAGTTCCTCTACTTTAATTTCATATAAAAGATATTCACCCATGTATGACAAGTCAATTTCAGCCTTATTGTCTTGATCAAAAGTAGTTTCATAAAGATAGTTGTCTCCCTTTATCATGTACTGCAAGTTTTCCAAAGGAGTTAACCTGTCAAATGCTCTTTTAATAGCATTTCTAGTATGCTCAAACGCCTTTTCATTATCGAAACTATATCTGTTCACTTCAGAAGCGCCTAAGAAATCTTGCTTTAAAAAGAAGAATATCTGCGATTCAAGATTTTTAACAAGGTGGTTATTTTGAATATAATTCCAAATCACCTTGTATCTGTATAGTTCATCTTTTTTGTTATCGTTAATCTTTTTTGGCATGTCTTTATTGTCACCATCTATTGTGTATGTGCTGTAATCCAAATCCTTGCAGAATTCATATTTCCTTACTAAACTTGCTAATTTCAAATGATGTTCAGTATTATCAATACCATACGCATAATTCAAAGAAGCTATAGAAGTCAATGTATCCTTAGACAATGAATTGAAATACTCATAGCATTTTAGCATTCTGAACTTACTATTTTCTCTGATGTTAGCAGCATTGATCATTTCACTTACCTTTTCATGACCTGGTTTCTTTGTATCTGCTGAAGGAAATGCGGGCTTGCCTAAAATATCATCAAACGAAAGCATGCTCTTTGTCCCAGAGTTCTCATTGTTTTCTACTGATATTATTTTGGCTTCATTCTCATCAAGAAGATGATCTGTTTTTTCTTTGATTTGAACATTCAGTATGAAGACGAAGGTTATGCACAATAAGGCAATCAATAAAGTCTTAATGTATCTTCTAGAGCAAAATGGGTGCTTCTTTAAAGCTTGCAAGTACCGGTTGGCATACATCAAACTTATATGAATTGTCACTGGGTTTTGTTATATGAGATTATTAATGGTTTTTAGGACTTTTTTATTGCTTTTTCTGGTTATTTCTTTATATAACCCCTAACAAATACTTTACATTTTAATAAATTATTTTTGTATAAAAAATCTTTAAGTTTTATTTTAGGAAATTGATGAAGCAAATGTAAACATACCAATTTTTAAGTAACACGTGACAAACTATAAACATAATTCAAAACCTCTTTTAATACTTTTTGTCTAGAGGTTGAATCACTGCTTAATCAGTTGAAAAACAAAATCACATATGGAGATGGTAAAACAAGTGTTGTAAATTCAACAAACAATATATGTCGTTTACTTAGCATCAGGTTTAAAAGTTCTTTTGTGATACACAGATCAACCATAATTCTGCCTTTAATATCGTTCGCTTCTTTCTTTGCTTTTTTTTTTTCTTTTTTCCTAGTATTTTTATAATTTTAAATCAAAAGCATCACTCAAAATGAGTATCCCCCCAGCAAACCAATAGTTATAAGAAAATGGAAGATTCCAAGTCAGGTTCTGTGGAAAAGCCATTAAATAAGAGATATTCCAAGGCAAAACAACAGTCAAAACAAAAGATCAGAAGAGATGTGCTTGTGAAAAGGCAAGTCTCTCAGAATGCTAATAAAAAAAGTAAAGCTCCAGGGAGCATTTCAGATGTATATCATAAAGTCAGCTACACAAAACAATTGTCAAATCTTAACACGGAGATGTCTTTGGAGACTGATAACAGTATCATGTCGGTTTTGTCAAATCTTTATAACCAATCTATTGATAAATACCTGATGAAGAACAAAGGTGCGGTGACAGTATCTAAAAAGTATAAGAACTATTACTGCAAGAAGTGCTTTACCAATAAAAAATATAACACCAAACAAGAGCTTCTGACCGTACACGACATGAAGCCGGCCAGTTCTGACGCCAACATCAAGTCACTGATTATTAAAAAAACATGTAAGATATGTGAAAACAAAACCAACATATACGTTGGCCAAAACCCCGATTACATTTCCTTTGAAGAGAGTAATATTGAGATACAATAATAAGCTATATAAACAGATATAATACCCGGAACTGTCAACAACCCATCTTAAACTACCTGTAGTTGTTGACTTAATACTTACTTACCTTTCTCTTCACTACTGGTGCTGCAATGTATTTGAAATATACATCTTTGGCTAAAATCTCACCGAACCCCAAGAATATACCGTTTATTAGGGGAAGAAGGAAGTTTATGGTTATTCCATTAGTTATAAAAGCATTAAAATTGACTTTAAAGCATTCAAATTTGCTGGATAAGAAAGTTTTTACTTGAGACACGTATATGGATGGTGTTGAGTTGAAGAATGCCATAATAACTATATATTGCTAATGTGTTATGTAATCACCAATGGGAGGTTTTTTTATAAATAAAAATAACAAATAATATGATAAATGTCTAGTGGGGATATAACATGTTGTTTATCATAGAAAAACGACTGTTGAAAACCTTAAGTTCTTTATGAACCTACCTTGTGTATACAGAAAAAGTCACCTAAACAAAGTAAGTTTTTTTTTTTTTTTTTTTGGGTGCAGGCAACAAAAAAAAATATATATCATCTGCATCCACATAATTTTTTTTACTGTTTTCGAATTCATCGAATTAGATATTAAGAAACACCAAAACAACCATACACACAACATGTTCAAGAAGTTAACCAAACAAGATATCAAAGGTGAGTCTCAAATGAAGTCCAGTTTCTCTAGAAACTTGAAGCAAGACCTTATTGCCAAATACCCAAGCATGACTGCTGACCAATTGGAAGAAGTTATTCCAAAGAAGAAGCCAATGTCCTTGGTAAAATGTGAAGATAGATTGTCATTATACACATGTGACAACCAAATTCTATTTGCTCAATTCTACACTGACGAATATATCCCACACTTGAAGTTTGTCCACAAGTTCTCTAGAGATTGTTTCAAGAGCCTTCAAGTCGACAAGGGTGCTATCAAGTTTATTCTAGGTGGTTCCGACATTATGTGTCCTGGTATCACATCTAAAGGTGGTATCATTCCTTCCGAAGATGTCAAAGTTGACGACTTGGTCTTTGTTTATGCTGAAGGTAAGGAATCAGCTCTTTGTGTAGGTAAGTTAAAAATGACTGGTGAAGATATCAAGAATCAGAATAAAGGTATTGCCGTTGAAGTTATTCATTACCTAGGTGATGGTTTATGGAATATGAAAATTTAAGCATTATAGAAAGACATCAGTCATAAGATATATATCAGTGAATAATTATTTTTTTTTAAATAAAATGAAAGAAAAAGCACATAGTATATACCAAAAAAATGAAAAGTGTTATCTTTGGGTTTACTTCTTTGTTACAAATAATAATAACTAACTACTTATTTCTTGTTTCTGAAATCCTTGGCTGTCTTGTCTCTAGAAGCCATGAACATCTCCTCATATATTTGTGCTTCTTCTTGCTCCTTTTGGGTTCTTTCAGTAGTCTTGAAAACTTTACCTACATAGTACAATGCTTGGGCTCTTAGGTATTGTTTTTCTTTGGTAATGGTCTCATCGTATAAAACAGCATCACAAACTTGTTTCAATTTAGAAATAATCTCATATCTGGAACCGTACCAAGCGGCAGACAAAGCCTTACCCATCATCAAAGTTTCCATTTCTCTTAATTCTTCTTCAGTTGGTGGAGCTATTTCATCTACCAACTCAGCATCTGCTTCTTCAGAATCTTTTTTATTTTGCTTCTCAAAACGTTCTTTTGCCAGCTCCATTTCCGACTGCATAGCACGTGCATCTAAACCAACACTAATCATCTCAACGGTGTCTTTGACAAAATTGAACTTTTCTTTGAACTTACCTGACCACCCACCAATGTGCCAGTAGTCATGAGAGTGCATGTATATCTTGGCCTTTGAAGTGTATACCTTACCAATAGTATGTAAAAGTTGTACACCAAAAGACTCCATCTTTAGATCATCTGCTTCTATCTGCATCTTTGATTTGAATGAATCTATGCATGCTTGGTCATTGGAAGACTCAGTAAGAACAGAGAGCTTCTCTATCAAGGCTTCTTTCAAGCTTTTCACAGTATCTTCTTCGGCCTGTTTCTGCTTACGTACAAACTTTTCATTCTCGGCATCAAGATTTGCCTTCAGCTGATCATATTTATCTTGAACTTGACACACATATGGTTGTGTCTTGTCAATATCAAGATTACCAACTCCACTAACAAGAGCTAAAGCACTATCAGAAGAAGAATTGCTTTTCTCTCTCTTGCTCAAATAAGGACTTTTAGTAACCTTATCACTGGTAATTTCTGGCCTGTTGGACTTAGATGCAATACCCACATGTATATTGAATGATTCTATGCATTTTACTATTTGTGAGTTAGAATTATTTACAGCGGTTTTTAGCTTCTTCATTCTATCATTGTGTTCTTTATGAGAAGCTTTTGAAATAGCTGAACTAAATGAAGTAGATTCACCTTTCTCAGACTTGGTTTTTAATTCATCATGCAACAGCTTTGATCTATCTTCCTCATCCTTGTACATAACAAGGTATTCGTCAAACAAAGATATTTTTTCTTGAATTACAGGTTGTAATGAGTCAATTAAACCTAAGAATGGCAACATCAGATCCTCACTGTTGTTTTCTTGCCCAATAGCTTTTTTTACTATCTTGTAATTTTCATTTCCTTTTAAGAAGCTATAAAAGTCATTTAAAAAGTGGGAACCATATTTTTCCAGATATACTTGTTCGTTTTTTACTAGCTCTTGTTTCAAATCGTTTTTTAGTAATTTGTCAAAATCTTCAAGGGTCTTTTGGTCATGGTCTATCAAAGATTTAATTTGTGAAAGGTTTTTCTTAGTGAAGTTGTTAAACTCCCACCATTGCTGTTCATCTTCTTCAGCTTCCTTTAACTGCGATTCTAAAGCAATCAACTCTTCTTGCTTATTGATCAAAGATTCACTTTCTTGAACTGTTTTGAATAAGTTCAACTCTCCAATGTATGAAAAGAATTGGTCACTTCCGAAAATGGTTGAAAATAGATCAGTGGCATTTTCAAAATCAGCACTTCCTTTGCTTGATTTCATTGCTTCTCTACCTATTTGATCGTACTTCAGCCTCAAAGCATCATCACTTAAAACTTGGTAAGCTTCAGAAACAAGCTGAAATTTTAAAATAGCTTCTTCAGCATTATCTCTATTTTTATCAGGATGTGTCTTGATTGATTGAATTTTATAGGCTTTACGTATTTCCTTGATGGTTGCATCAGGTGAGATTTCTAGTATATCATAGTAGTATGTATCTTTAACAGTCATTTTTTCAAAAAGAGAAGTGGACTATGAGTTCTTCTTATGATTGGTTTACTTGGTTTGTGTGTCATCTCACTCTGAACTGCTGTTTTCTTGTAATACAAAAAAAAAAAAAAACTTGTGGAAGAAAAATAAACCAACCAGGCATGCAAATAATATCTGTTTATATCCGAGCAGAAAGAAGGCAATATTCAGGCGCTATTTTAATCTTAAAGTACACGACCACAGCCAATGGCTTCAAAGAGTAAGAAATTGATGTTCAAAAACATTCTTAATTATTTTTAATATTCAAATATATATAAGATATACTTCTTTCATTAAATAAAAACCAATAAGAATGAATTTATAATTACTTTTTTTTTTTTTCTACAATTCACACATTATGTTAAGTTTAAGAACCGTAGTTTAATCTGAAGATATCGTTGAAAACGTAATAAGATTGGCCATCTGGAATCAAGTGGAAGACTTGAGAGAATCTTTGGGCGTTAGTTTCCTCATCAATTAATAATTCACCAGTGATCATAACTAAAACATCACCTTGTGGAGAACATGGTTGAGCGTCCAAAGTAGTGATTCTATGAGTGACCTTTTGGAAAGGTAAAGAGGTTAACTTTTCAACAATAGAAGCAACACCTTGAACTTGGGAGGTTTCAAAAGTCAACATGGATTCGTTTCTGTATAAGTTACCTAATTGGGATCTATCTTGATCGAATTGGTTGTAGTAGAATTCAGTGAATTGTTGGGCTAAGGTAGAGAAATCAACAGACATTTTGAGATAATAGGGGAAGATATCAACTAATTGAAAATTGGTCTTGCAAAGTTTATTATTCTTTTGCAATAAAGTTGTAAACGGTAGAAATTAACAAAAAAATGTTTCTTTTTTTTTTCCTGCTTCATTTCACTTTTGCCTCTTCAAATTGAAACAGCCAGAAACAAAACAAAAAAATTTGATTAAGGGCGTGGCGCTACACTGCTGTATAATGTAACACGTGACTGACACCACGCTTGGGTCCAGGTTTAAAAAAAAAAACAAAAAATTTTTTTTTTTGTTTATTATTAAATAATTTTTAAGGTGGTTACTTATCTGAAATTTTTAAGCTAGTGATTTTGAATGAAACCTTAACCTAAAACAACCAAATATAAACTTGAGAGTACAGCAATAAATTTTATTTACGACTATGAGTTCGCATCAAAAAACAAACTCAGTATCATCTATTAGTAGCAATCTTTTAGCGGAGCAGTTCGAGAGAGATAGAAAATCTATAATTTACTACTGCTTTACTAAACACGGGTTAGATAAACAAGGAACTCCTATTCATCAGTACTATACACATGTGAGAGTACTTGAAGATCAATTATACAACAATAGCAAGCCACCTAGTAATTATCAGTCTTTGTTAACCAGCAAAAAAAAGAGAATCTTAATCATATCTTTTAACAAACAACTAAAGCAACCGCAAATTCACAAAGCAAGGGAAAACTCAGATGGATCTATACAAATAGGTAGAACTTGGCTACTGAGTGATTTAAAACAGGTTATCAACAACCTAGATAACAAAGAAGGTTTTCTGTTGAATATGAATAAGACTTATTATTGGGAAACCAATTCTGGTAGAGAAAGAACCGCCTTCATCAAAACACTAGTTAAGATTTACATGGATCATTTTACCAATCATGTACCGGAATTAATTGGTTGGGATTTAGGTCTATGGTATTTGAACGAAAACTCATACAAGAGAGCCTTATCTGGTTCATCAAGCTCTATACCTAGTCAACAGCCAAACAAAGGACTCTCTTCAATTCCAATACAGAACCAAAGAGTGGCATCAACACTCAATGACAAAGATATAAACCCAGTTCCCAATACTATTGAAGCTCCACAATACAATGGAAATAATAGTCACAGAAGATCACCGAGTGTTCAAGGTAAACCACAATTTGAGTCTATCAAAGAAGACAGTTCTGAAAGTCTAGTTAATTCAAAATCACACCAATCCAATTTGGTATCTGACTCAAGATCAAATTCCAGATCACCTGTTAAAACAATTGCCGAAAGTATTAGCCAACCTCCTGTTGTTACGAAAACAACGCAGCCATTTGTTGTACCAGCGACGCCGATAGCACAAGAAAGTTCTCAAAAAGAGACATCCCCATTGGACTCAACGGAAATTTTAATGGACTTTTATGAAGATGATGCGGCCTCCCAACAATTGGCGTTCATTGATGAAATGAATTACACAGACAAAGGTATAAACTCTCCAATTAAAAAAATGTCTCCTCTAAGACAATCAACTAAGGCACCTGATATGAACACAGATGAATCTTTAGAAAAAACTCTAGAAGCGGAATTGTTGAAACTAAACGAAGCACCTCTATTAAATACCCAAACGCCTGTGAAGTCTTTTAATGATATCAATGATGAGCCAGTATTAAATGATATAAGTGCAGATGAAGATATGAACTTTGAAGATTTAGACTTTAGTTCTCAACCTATAGATTTCGATAATGCAAATGAAAGTCCGTCAAAGAAGCACATCTCTCATATTGAAGTTGAAGCTGATGCTGATGCTGAAGTTGATGATGAAACATTGGTGCAGATTATGGATGCTATAGATTGGAATATGAACGACGACATGAGATCTATTATAGGCAAGTTTGAAGCTAAGCATCTGGAAATATCGAATGTCTACGCTCAAAATTTGATCAAAATAGCCAATGATTTTGATGTTGTTAACAAAGATAGTCAATATAACCAAAAGGTTTCAGAAATCAAAGATTACTATCAAAATATTGATAAAATACAAACCTTTTTCAGAACTGAATATGGAAAATACGAATCAGAAGCTTATGATATCATTAAAGCAGACGACAGTATCAAGCTGTTGGCACATAATAGCAAAACTGTCAACGAAACCATGGAAAATGTTCTTAGAGATTTAAGTGTAAAATCATCCGAATATGACAACCTTATGAAATTAGAGTTTTCGATTAACAATCTTCATGAAATCGAGAGCATATTAGAAAAACTGTTCAAGGCTATTGATATTACAAGAAAAGCATCCAAGCATGAAGACGGCAAAGACAATCCTTATGCATGGGTCAATAAATTAGATGATTTGAACAGTAAGAGGGAGCAATATGAAAGTATAACAGAAGATTTCATAGAAAGGTTTACTGATTTCTTCAAATCCAAACTAATGTCTTCTGTTTCGTCTAAAAATTCATTATCCGAGCTATCTAGTATCATACCTTACAACTCTATAATTTTGTTCATAAAACTAGTTTCTATTGAGGACTACGAAGTGATAATGGAATATTGTAATAAGATACTAGAAAACCTGTATTCTAAACTAATCGATGATCGTCTCTTTGAAATTAAGGAACTGATCAATCCAAGAAGAAAAACACTTGTTGGAAATGCCAACAGCCAAGGCAACATCCTTGCCACCCAACTTTACAGTGATTCAGCAAGTGGGTTGTCAACAACAAGTTCAACCGGTCCACAATCACATATCTCAAGTGCTATTACTATGTTAGAGTTTAAAAACTTCGACAGTTTGTTGAAATCATGGAAGGGATATGTAAACTCTAAAAAGGTGAATATTTTGGCAGACTATAAGGAATCTATTGTATTGATCAATGTCATTAAGGCTTTGAACTTCATAGAAACGCTTCCACTCCACTACCAAAACTTTTTATGTGTCTTTTTCCATCTTAACTCCAATGAAGAATCCAATGATATGTCTCTATTTTTGAACAAGTCTCAAATTCCTATAAAGAGGCTAGTTAATTTGGGCATCTCATTGAAAGATTCATACTCATTCGAAACTAGCATCTTGGAATCGAGATGGGAGCTATGTTCCTCTATCTTTAGCTTCAAATTCTCCAACTTTTTCTCTGTTGTTACAAACTTAATAAAGCTAAAAAACATTCATTTGTTTTACCCATTGATGTTTGTTATTGAAAAGAAGATATATGATATGGTTCACTCGAAAAGTACCAATGATCGTTTGTTTGCACAAAACATCTTTGAAAGTTTTATGACTAAGCTAAAACTCGAAATAGAAGGATTCGCCGAGAGTAAAATTACCAAATTTGAAAGATACAAAACATCAATGTCGAAAGATAAAGTTCAATCGTCTATTGCTAAGCTTGAATCTGCTGTACAAACTGTCACTTTATTCTTCTATGCAGTTTTCCAGGATATAGAATTTTTGATTCACAATTTGTCTATAGACGATAAAGATAAAGTAGTGCCAGTTACTAGCTCACTTGTAACCTCTAATTACGAGAAGTTCTGTAAAGTTTCTGTGGACCAATTTTTATCAGTTTATGAATTGCTAAATTTAAAGGACCAAAGTCTTGGCATATCTAGCACTGCTCACATAGAGTCTGATCAAATTAACATAGGTGTTGACAGCTTGTTAACGATGAATTTCTTGTGTGGATACTGCACTGAGTTTTTGTCTCTATACAACACCAGTGATGTAGTTGTTGGTTACTTGAGTGATATTAAGAAAAAGCAAAATGATTTCTTCAAAGTCAAGTTATCTGAGATTTTGATCAAAGAAAACTTTTTCAAACTATTTGTCTTTGTTAAGACTTCATGGGCTATTATCGATTCCAATTCTAATAATAATGACCCATCCACTTATATTGCTTATAGTGGAAACAATTTAAATCAAATACTGGTGGATTACGATTCTGCAGTAATCACAAGAATAATTGAGAACATTTACGTAGAGATTGTTAAGCACACTTCAAACTTGGAAAAGAATATTGTTTCTCAGCTGTCAGACACCAATTCACAAGTCAGCATCGACTTAGTTACTGAATACATGACATTATTTGTATCGAGAATTTGGTCCAGCATACAAGGAGATCTAGTTAGTTTCTTTTTAAAGTTGTACTCTTTAATAGATAAGTACTACAGCCAGGGGCCAAGTAAAATAGAAACAGCTTTGAAGTTTAACAAAAACGATGTCATTCAAGCATTTATAAGAATAAAGAAGGAGAACAATTTACAATAAATATGTATAAACTTCAATGCCATTTTGATTGATTATTTTATTTCTTTTTTTGAGCGTGATAGCTCACGCAACACGTGATAGTGCTTTTTCATAATTTCCTATTTGGGAAAAAGTCAGTTTTTTTTTACTTGTTTCTTTCTCTCTTTTTTTTTCTTCAGATTTTATTAATTTCTTTTTCTTTTTTTTGAATCTCTGCTAGTTAAAAACACATTTTAAACATAAGATTATATTGATAAAAGAAGAATAAGAGTATAGATCACCAAAAACAACCAAGTAAAAACCACGGAAAAATGAGAATTAGAAAAAAACAATCTAAAAGAACCTCTACTAGAATGAGAGAGGGTATCAAGAAGAAAGCCCTTGCTCAAAATAGAAAGAACAGAAAACTAGCTAAAAAAGACGTTACCTGGAAATCAAGAGGCAACAAAGATGTTAGTATACCTTCCATGTTCCCATACAAGAACAAAATCTTAGAACAAATTGAAATCAAGAGAGCTGAAGATGAAGAAATCAAAGAAAAACAAAAACTTGATAAAATCGAAAAGAAGAGAATTGCCTTAGAAAATGGTGAAGGCGTCAGTGACGACGATGAAGATATGGCTGATGGCGAAGAAGACGGTATGGCTGCTTTGTTGGAAAGTGCTCAGCGTGCTGCTGAAGAATTCGATGGTAAATCCAAACCAGCTCAAGAATACAAAAACGGAGTTGACTACCAAGATTACGATCTTGAAAGTGATGAAGATGATGAAGAACATGTTTCCGAATTACACCAAGACTTAGAAATGTCTAGAAAGCAATATGACAAGATCTTCAAGGTTGTTTTAGAAAACTCTGATATTCTTCTTTATGTTTTAGACGCCAGAGATCCAGATCTAACCAGATCCAAATCTGTTGAAGAAAGTGTTTTAACTAAATTCAACGGTACCAAAAAATTGATATACATATTGAACAAGGTAGATTTGATTCCAGAAAATGTCTTGAAGATCTGGATGACCCACTTAGGCTCTCAATTCCCAGTTATTCCATTTATGGGTTCTTCAACTCATGCCAATAACGGTAGATTTAACAAGAAATTGAGTAGTAGTGCTACTGCTTCTAAGTTGTTAGAGTCTTTAAAGAAATATGCCACTGATGCCAACTTAAAGAGAAGTATAACTGTTGGTGTTTTAGGTTACCCTAATGTTGGTAAGTCCTCTATCATCAATGCTTTGACAAACACTAGAGGTCCAAACAGTGGTGTTTGTACCGTTGGTAACCAGGCTGGTGTTACTACTCATTTAAGAGAAGTTAAAATAGATAATAAATTGAAAATCTTAGATTCCCCAGGTATCATATTCCCTAATGAAATAAGAGGTAAGAATATCAAAGAAAAGAATTTAGAATTATCTATATTGAACTGTATTCCTGCCAAGTATATGAAAGATCCAGAAGTTGTAGTCAAGAAGCTATTAACCAAGATCAGTAATAACGATGAGCAAGTTACCATATTCAAGGATTACTATGATCTACCTCCTATCCCAACAAGTGACTTAGATATGTTCACCAAGCATTTCTTGATTCATATTTCTAGACAAAGAGGTAGAGTTGGTAAGGGTGGTATTCCAAACTTCCACTCTACTGCTGTTAGTGTTTTGAACGATTGGAGAGATGGTAAGATCTTGAGTTGGTCTTTACCTAAGAACATAGCTACTTTACAAGACGCCCTATTGGATCAGCAAAAGACTGAAAGCGACAAGAAAGCCAAGATTACCGATAAATCAGTTGGGGCCTCTACAGTTGTTGTCAACACCTTCACTGAAGAATTTGATCTAGATGCTCTATTTGCTGATTTAGATAATGCTATTTCTAACCAATAAATGAGTTGTATATATTATAATGTTTGACACAAACAAAATTTTGCTTCTTCATAAATATAACTAATAATGTGATTAGTTTGTTTTTTTGTTTTTTAATCATCAGATTGAAATCTGGGTAATAATAACATTAGAAAAGCCAAATATAGAAAAATAATAAAAATACAAAGAAGAATACTGTTAACCACGTTTTGAAACTTATTCTTGATTTATCAGCCATATCTTTTGCTTTTGTCATAACGTTTTTAAGTTTATCAACTGTCTCGCCAAATGTACCATTCAAGGTGTTTATAATGTCATTGTTAGAAAAGTCTATTTCATCGTTCATTTTCAAAGACAGATTCTTGAGTTTCTTCAATCTTATGTGCATTCCGGATATCTCTTCGTCATTTTGGGATTCTAAATGGTTCATCAGTGTTTCACTGTAATCGACAGGGGCAGAATTGAAATCACCATCATCAAACTGTGTATTATTAGCTTTGCGAAGATGGGAGTTATTGGTGTATTGTGCTTGGCTTGTGTTGAATGTTGAGTCAAATAAATTAACTCTACTACCTGTATTCATTTGAAATTTGCTTGGGACTTTTTTTTCTTTCAGAAGATATGTATTGCAGGACTTTCACTAGCGGTAGCTCATTCAGAAACTATAAATAGCGATGAAATCAAATGACATTGAATTTGTTTAAGCATTTTCAATATTGCTTCCCTTTTGATCTTCTGTTGTTGTTTTTTTTCTGTGCTCCCGGACAAAAGTTTTTTCATTTCTTAAATCCGATACATGTTGCAGACAAAGCAGCACATGATCACACGCCGTCTTTTCGCCGACAGTGTGTAAATCACTCATGCATAAACTCAAATGTAATTTTTTTTTTTTTTTTATATATGTACTGATGGGGCAGAAATGCCTTGATACTGGCAAATTACATAATTCAAATTGTATATGTGAATTTCAATAAGCAGAAACTACAACCAAAAAAGTAAATACTAATATTATTAAGTGTACAGTTACAATTAATTGTGTATAATGGATAAAAGTATTAATAAAACAAAAAATATAATACTTGTGCTGTCTGGGAAAGGTGGTGTAGGAAAGTCATCTGTGACCACACAGCTTGCACTGGCACTATCATCAATAAATAACAACAAGGTAGGGGTTCTTGATATTGATTTGACAGGACCTTCTATTCCTAGATTTTTTGATTTAGAAAATGAAAAAATATTTCAAAGTAGAAACGGATGGCTACCCATTGAAAAGTCCATACTTGATGGCAACAATGTTTTAAAGATTATGTCACTAGGATTTTTATTAAACGATAGCAAGAATGACTCTGTTGTTTGGAAGGGACCTAAAAGACAAGCAATGATTAGGCAATTCATAGACGATGTATATTGGGGTGAAGATCCTTTGGACTATCTGATAATTGATACTCCACCGGGAACAACTGATGAGCACATCGCTATAGTCGAGAATTTAAGATTACTGGAAAATATCACCAATATAAATGTCAAATCAATTATTGTTACTACACCACAAAGAGTATCAGTCAACGATGTGAAGAAGCAAATCAACTTCTGTAAGCTTGTTGAACTAGACATTTTAGGAGTTGTGGAAAATATGTCTGGATTTAAGTGCCCACATTGTTCCGATTGCACAGATATTTTCAACAAAGGTGGTGGTGAAAAGCTGTGTGAAGAGCTGGGCTTGAAATTTTTAGGTTTCCTCCCAATAGATCCCAAGTTTGTTGAGCTTATAGAGCAACAAAACGAAATAGTAAAGACCAATAACACGGATTTAGTAACAGAATACTTAAACTTGGGTATGTTTGGTGATTTCAAATTGATTTTGGAAAACGCAAACCTATCAAACAGCTGAAATGCATGATGCTCCCTTTGTATAAGTTTTTAATTTAATTTTTCGTGTCGCCTTTTAATTTTTTTTTTTTTTTTTGTTTATTCGTATAAGAAGATTTGTTGTGACTTTGCTTTGAAATCTTATCATTATCTTTGCTATTCTACTTGAAAAACAGTAAATTATTATCTATACTGAACCGTAAACACCACACACTTTAATTTATGAGCATTAAAACTAAAAAATCCTCCAAAAGTGACGGTTATAAAAGTTACATTTTCCTATCCTTACCTTTTGCTGTGGTTTTGATTTTTGGGGGTTGCTGCAGCAATGTCATATCATTTGAAGCTCTTATAGCCTCAAATTACTCACAGTTTCAAAATATAACTAGTTTCATTACTTTTTTTCAATTAAACTACACAATATTAATTAATTTGCCATACATATTTGCTAATTTCAAATCTAGGAAAGTGCCTTTACATAAGCATTTAATCTCAACAATATTATTTCTGGGAGGAAACTGGCTCAACAATTATGCATTCAGTTTTCCAGGCATTACTATTCCATGTCATATAGTATTCAAAAGCCTAAACGTACTGATCAACTTGGTGTTAGGCTCGTTGATACTGAAAAAAAAATACTCATTCGTCCAAGTCTTACTATGTGTAGTGATCACCATCGGGTGCATTGTAGCATTAGTATATAAAGACCATGATATTAGCATTTTGGATTATTATAAGTATAAGAACATGATTGCTAGCATGTTCCATCAAAATCAAACTAAAACGCATTCATTCAATTTGAAAGCTAACTCGGATCTCCTTATGGGTATATCGGTACTGCTAATATCGTCTATAATGTCGTCATTTCTTCAAATTTACAACTGCAAAATATATGACAAGCATGGAAAGGACTGCTGGAAAGAAGTCATGGTTGCGCAACACGTTTTATCAATGCCTATGTTATTGGCATTTAACAAAAAATCTATCGAACAAAACATGGTACTGATCATCAAAAACTTCTCAAGCAACAATACATTTGCAGCAAAGCTTATAATCAATTGCATCACACAGAGTGTATGTATCTACGGAGTAAATTTGTTAGCCAGCAACTTGGGATCATCTAATTTTATCATTTTGAACATAACCCTAACGTTTAGAAAATTACTGTCTCTGGTCATTAGCTGCATAGTATTTGACAACACAATGACGATTACTAGTTGGGTCGGTTGTTGTATAACATTTATGTGTTGCTTTTTATATAGTTTCGCTTGAACGCTTCCTCAGTCTTTATTTTTGATTTTTCTTTTGAAACTCAATAGCATCATGTCTTATCTCCTCACTTAAATCATCATAATCTCTTTGTAGCTCACTAACCAAAGTTGTTAGTTTTTCAAGTTTTTCGTTCAGATGAGGTATGACTTCACCTGCAGTTGTCTCCACCAATGATCCACCAACAGATCTATAGCATTTTCTTTGATCAAAGTCTTTTTGGTTCTCCTTGGTCTTTTTAATATCTTCAATTTGTTTTAGCACTAGGGCAGTTTCTTCGTGTTCTTTTTTAAAATTCTGTAGCCTAGACTCTACTTGTTGCATGACTTCATACTTTTGTTGGAATTGAGCAGCTGACATTTTATGTTTATTTTGGTTTTGTGTGGTTTTATGAATAATATGATGGCTAGTTTACCTACTACTTTTTTTTTTTTCTGAGTAGTGGTTAAAAGTTTTTATGAAGGAAAACAGTTCATACTTTACGCAAAAAAAAAACAAGCTGGAGAAAATACACGTGATCGTCTAGTGATACCGCTGACAAATGTTCTGAATTTTAAAAGTATTATAAACTTAAAAAGTAATATATGTTTTGTTTATTTTTTTTATAACTATTGAGATCCTTTTGAATCAGTTTTCTTTCTTTTCCTTGGCAACACCTTGAGTTTTAACTCTTTTGCTGGTTACAATGAACATTATAACAAAAACAAACCAGATAGAGATGACAGATCCAATTGTGCACAAGTAAACCCAAGAGTTTCTTATTTCATAAGATCTTGGATATTCAGAGTGAGCAAAATGTCTGATACCCTTGATATCTTTAACATCAATATAGGACAACCCCTTTCTACAATATTTAACAGCAAAGGTAAAAATACCAAATTGATCTGGCAAAGCAAATTTACCAGTGGTGTAACGAGTACTGTTGTTTTCATCTTTGCTTAGATTGATTCTATAGTATGGATCAATCATTCTTAATTCGAACTGAATGTCATCGGCATCAAATGACTTGTAAACCTCATTGCCTTCACTATCAACATTATCTAATAACTCAACATATAAATCAACAACGACTGTATCCTTAACTTTATATGGTTCTTCTTCAAATGTCAAAGTATATTCTTCAGTGGATTTCTCCATGATTTGAGATGATTCATTTAGGTATTGGTTAGTTTTTTCAACAATCTGGGAGTGTGTAAAACCTGTGACTTTTAGCATAGACTTTTCTTGGAAAGTCCACTTAGTGACAGACTTGACAAATTCGTAGTTGTTCAATTCAAATATTTTATCGTTCTTGAAAATAGAATCACTACCAACCCAAACAATTCTGTTGTTCTTTAAATTTTGGAAAGCTACAGCCAAATAACCTTGGTTTGACAAAGCCCAGACGTTTTCTTGATAAGAATTTTTCATGTAGTCAGATTGACCAATGATAGGGAAGATCATTTCGTTTGTATCAATCAATGATGATGAACTTCTTCCAAAAGAAACAGCTTTGTTGTTTAATGAATTGTCAAAGATATAATTGTTCAAAAATAATCCAGAGTCTTCTAATAACAAGGCTGACTTGTTGTCAGATTCGTAGTCTTCGGTTATGTAGTTTTTTGGCGAAGGGTAGATACCTATAGAGTTCAAAAACTTTCTGATTGGGTTGTTGTTGCTTTGGGATGGAGAGCCAATAATCAATATATTACCACCGTTCTCATAAAATTGCATAATGCTCTTTTCACTTAAACCCTTAATTTTTGTCTTAGTGAATGGGGCAAAGACCAATTCGTCATACAAGTTGTTTTGTTTATCATCGGTCAAAATATTAACACTAGATTCTTTAATGTTAACTAAAGTTGTGTCATAATTGTTTTCTTGGGATAAGTAATCAGTGAAGACAGTGTACTCATTTAGTTCATCATCTTCAAAATCATGTAAAAATAACACTGATTTAGCTAAGGCAAAAGCAAAAAGTGAGTAGAATATAACAGCCTTTTTTAATAAAGCAACTGACATCATACTATTGAAGTTATAGAATTTTGTTTCTTGTGCAAAAGACTTCTTTTACGATAAGTTATTTTTGGTTTTATGTTTCCAAGTGTGAATTGTTTTGTTTTTCTTATTTTTGTTTTTTTTTTTTC
>JAJLRV010000160.1:0-49022 GCA_030567235.1 Hanseniaspora clermontiae | reverse complement strand
AAAATAAAGACATCATGTTCAACTTTCTGCACATTTGTTATTGCAGAATTGGACGCATTTATAGACTGATCCATTATTTCAATAATACCAGTTGAAAGATCAATTCTAGTCATCGCAATTGCGTTGTCATCACCACCGGTTATTAGATATCGGTCTTCCATTTTTTGAAGACTCATTATTCCGTTCTGATGCACATTCAAGCAATCTTTTAACTCCAATTTATCATCACTAATCCTATACGATACCAATATACCCTCGCTTGTACCTAAGAGCAAATAATTGTTAATCAACGTACAATCAAAGATACTACATTGCTTATAAAATATCTCATTTTTGAGGGTAATCTTATACTCATTGGCAGCAGTATCAAACTTGATATCCCAACTTCTTATCATTGAGTTAGAATAACAGGTGTACAAAACATCGTTTTTGCTATCAAAGCTAAAACAGGTAACTCTTAATTCAACACTATTTACTAAATTTTTGTCTCTTTTCAAATCGGTAGTCGTAGGTAACTTAGTTTCTAAATTTAAGTATAAGTCAGTAGTTCTGGTGTTTTGATCAATAACCTTATGGAATGACCAAACAAACAACTCTTCCTTTGCTGATGTACTCAAAAGTAACTTCTTCCCACAGTTCAGTTCGATTTTTCCACTTGTTTGTAAACCAGACACATGGCCTTTATAAGTCATCTTTTGTTTATTTCCCACATAGGTACCAGATTTATTATATGAATGCAATTTTAAAGTTGTATCTTCGCTACCAGTAATAAAATTTATTTCATCGTCATTATCATCAAGAACTGTTATGCATCTTGTTTCTCTACCATGAGTACCTTCATGAATTAGCAAATCTTTCTTACTGCTGACGTTTTCCACGTTAATATAATAATCATTGTTGTTTAAATATAAGTAAGCAAACCAGCTTCGTTTACCCATAAAGCTTGCTTTAATGTTGATGGGCAACTTATATTGATTCATAACCATGTTTTTTGATTCATTGAACTGTATAAAGCAACCATCTTTGATGGTGCTAATGATAAAACCATCAGCTGATGTGTATTGAATATTTTCAATTTTTGATGTAGATATGTTGCTGAACGCTTTCAAGCTTAGATCTGCGGCTACTAAGCAATATCTAAATCTAGTATGAACCAAGAGCAGCTCTTTCTGATCTTCACTTTGTAGCGATACTGAAGATATACTAACTATGGCGTCACTGTTTTCACTATATGTTTCATATTTTATAAGTTCATTTTTAAAATAATGAATCAGCTTTCCGTTTAGGGTACCTATTAAAAGTGACTCCTTTTTGCTGTTGTAATGTCCACATGTAACAGTTAAAGGCTGTTTCTGATAACCATTAACTTTATTGTATGAAAATAGTTTCGTAATTTCTAATTCTGTTAAATCAAAGGTGTACAATATAAAGCCATCATTTTTGTTAGGTGAATCCAAAATAAATTCAAACTTGTTTTCTACAACCTTGCTTACAAGAACTAACGACAAAATCTTTGTCATCTCAGTAATTACAAATTCCTTAACTCGAGTTACCGTAGCGTTTTTTTGGAATAAAGTAATTCTATTATTCTTATCTAAGGTAAAAAACATTCGGTCATGGTTTATGCTTATAATTTTGAACACTGAGTTTACTTGTATACCATCGCTTGCAACTCCTGTCAAATCACTAGGTCCTATTGTAAACAGTTTGTCACCATTGTTCGACAATAACATGAACTCATTCTCATCAATTTTAATCATTTCTTTAATCATCTCTTTTTTGTTTAAATTTATCGATAAAGAATTGGCAGTGGTTTTATCACTATTATCAATAAATGTAAGCTTTACTCTACCATCATTACCGCATGATAAAACTTGATTGTCATAACAGTCAATATTCCAACAGTTTTTAATATGAGTTACCTCATGTGCGCTGTGTTTCATCAACTTTTTATCGTCATCCACAAATTTCCAAGTTATAAACTTACAATCCTCAGAGCAACTAATAATCCCCCATAAGTCTGTACCATTACTTTTGTAAACAAACTTAACCTTCCAAACTCTGGACACATGGCCATAAACTTTTTGGATTAGTTTTCCCGTTTTAAAATCGTATATGTTGATAGACCTATCATCAGAACAAGTAATCAAAAATTTATAATTATCATCAACGCATGCATCAAAGATAATACCATGATGAGAATCATCTGCAAGCTTGTATAGATCTGTTGTTTGACAGTTTTGTGTGTTGTAACTCCATACTAGGCAACCATTTAACACAGATGGTGAAACTACGGTCAAGTTGTCTCCTTTCAGCTTTAAGTAACCTTTATAAGAGATAGAATTTACTTTGTTTTGAGTAACCTTGTTTAGCAATTCAAGTTTTTGTAAACTGTAAACCAATATCTCATTATAGCATGTCAGAACATAGCACTGATCCAAAGAAATTTCAATGTCTGTGATCCAGTATGTGCACTTCCAAATTTTAGAACCCATATCTTTGCTTTCTATATTAACATCACACGAGTTTAATATATTTGACATTGATAAAATAGTATAAACATCTCTACCAAATAAAACGACTTTATCCAAATCATCAAATATTTTTAATCCAGATATGTTTACATCTGTTACTTCGTGATTGTAATTTTGAAATACTCTGTTTATTTGCTTTATGAGAATGACTTTAGAATTAATAACTTTGTATATTTGAATAGTATCATTTTTACATAACCAATAGGTTAAAATTGGTTCTGGATCTTTCTTCCATAGATATATTTTACATTGTTGTATTACACTAGAATGAAAAACATTCTGAATACTTGGTTCAGTCTCTGGCATGACTATTTCTGGTCTTTTTGTATGGTTTTATCGTCTTGATGCTACTGTCGACAGTGAAAAAAAAAAAAAAAAAGAACGAAAAAGAACTGAAAAAGAACTGAAAAAAAAGAAAATGAAGAGATGACTTGTAGTCAAATTACCTTATACACTTAACAAAGGTTTCCTTCACATACATGATATATTAAAGCAAGTTTTTAATAACTAAAATTAAACCGTAAATATATTTTTTTTAATTGCAAAGTTGTTTCTTTGTTGCTAAATCCTTCGATCATTCATCAAATTTCTTATTTGTTTCCAAATATCGGAGTTAACAGTTAAAAATTTTCGTTCAACAGATTTCAAATGAAAAAAAAAAAAAATAGTCTGAGATAAACATAGAATAATCATCAACACCATAAACAACGTACGTATCTAAATGACACAATGTTCAAAGGCCTAAATACAACCAAAATGTCATATGATTTAAACTCTGAATTAAATACGTATAACCACACTATCCTGATGGATAAGAATGTAGCCATTGAACAAACACCTGATTCAAAACATCAACTATACACCCTGTGGTTGGCTGATGATGTCTACAGTCTTGGTGGTTATACTCTAAATACTCAGTCATCAGAACTAAAATTATACTCCAGACATAGTGTTAAGCCATATTGGAAACTTAAAAGTGAATCCAATTCATTCTCTCACAAAAACTACAACGATTTTGAACCTGCTGATAAAGAATTGCCTTTATTAAATGGGTTTTTACCTTTGGATTTGGTAGAAAACTATGGCATTAGTAATGATAAAGATGCTACCAGTAGTCTGTACCAAAACAAGAAAAACATTCTGATAAACGACATATTGGCCCTTGACAAATGCATTGTTACAATTGTCGATGGTTACAATATTAATATTTCAGATAGGAAAGGTACTTTTATAAACTCATTGAATCCTATTACACATCCATTTTTATTGAGCTCTCCTAACAACAGTGCTTTTTATAAGCCTAGTTTCTCATCTCAACCTAAGAACGGTTATTTAACTTGTTTGGCTCCTATCATAGGTCTACCAAATTTAATTGCTGTTGGTGGAATCAATACAGATCAGCTTTTGTATGTTGATACTACAACAAACGAAATAGTTGGAAGGTTAGACTTTTCTAGTTCATATAAGAAGAAAAGAATTACAAAAATAAGAAGACCAACAATGATCACAAATATATCAGACAACTTGTTGTTTTTATTAGATGACAATGTTTCTATAGATATCGTGGATCCTATCAAAAATGTAGTGATTAGTTCTTTTGCCATTAACAACAATACCACAACAGATGATTTTGTTATTGATTATAAAATAAAAAATGGTTCTATCTTCATTTTAACAGACAAAAGGATAATAATTTATCAATACAGTACTAACAAAATTTTAAAGGAAATATTCTTTGTTAATGCTAATCCTAAGATTAAACTAAATCCAGATACAATTGAGATGCACCACTCTAATAGCAGCTTAATATATTTTGGTAACAAACAAAAGGGCTTGGTTGGTGTGTTCAATATAAATGACTACACCTGGAGATCTAACATGATACGTTTAGCAGTCGATAATTGTTCAACATTTTACAACCTAATACCAAAGTCTGACGTTTATAAAACTTTTGATTACATGGCTTTAACCCCCTTAGGTGACAAGCTAGTTGTTATTCATAACATCCTTCAAGACAGCCAGAACATTGAGTTGTTTGATACAGATGCAGTTTTAAACAATGCTGACCAGTTGACCGTGGCTATTCAAAACTATAATAACAATAAAAGATTTTTACAGCATTCCACAACTAACGCATTAGCAGACACTATAGGAGACCTGTCTAACTTTAATTTGACTAAGCTGACATCTATCTATGGGTCATTATTGGATAACTCTCCGTTGAGTTTAAATCATATGAATAAACAAACAACCTCTTTCAATACAAAATCGTCATTGCAATACATTGAGCACATGCATATGAAATCTTCTACTTCGTCTCCAGATGATTTCCATAGCTCTTTGTTTTATTCTTTGAACAATAAAAAACAATTTGCTGATTACGGGCAAACTGTTATCGATCCTGAATACAAAATCAAGGTTGAAACTATTGACCTAAATAACTTTGATGAATTTTTACAAAATCATTCATATTTGGAAGAAAAGGATCCTACTGGCAATCAAAGACATAAATACCACACAGATTTTAAATTATTAAGCGAAATTGTTAAAGGCTCCACATCAGACAGATTTACCAAGACTATTCCAGGTGAGACATTAATGAAAGTTATAGAAAATGAAGCACAAGGAAATTATGAAGAGCTTCAACATTTAATGAATGGCCCACCTCTACAGTATAGAAAATTAGAGTTAAACTTGGATATATTCATCAAAAAGAATAGCCCAGATAACAATAAAAAAGATACTCCTTTAATCCAACCTATAATCAAACCCAACAAAAAGAATGCCAACGACAACACTTTGGATATGTTCAACAAAACAAACTACTGTGGTTTGCTTCCGATATTTTTAGACAATAGTTTTGTTAATGAAGACATTAACTTAAACACGGTCCTGCAAATGATCATCAGTAATCCTCTTTTATACAACATGATCAAAGACTTTATTTGTAAAGTTCCATGGCAACACAAACCTTTGCTTATACATGAATTTGGATATATGATTGATTCAATGCAAAGTTCCACATATTTTGATACGAGAATATTACTTGGACACTTGGAGTATTTCCACGCTAAAGAATATACTAACGCAGAACCATTGTGTGAAGATATCTATAAGACATACCTACTTCTTGTTGACATCCTCTGTGAAGAGTTTTCCACATATGGCCCAACATATGGTCTTTCAACAGAACACAGTATAATGAATTTAAATATAACTACTGCATTAACTGGAAAGAAGAAGATAGCCACGAAATCAGGTAACACTGGCAATAACTCAATTTCAAAGAACCAAAAAAACATCATTAATCATCTTGACGTTTATCTATCGAAGGAGATCCAAAAAGTTAAAAAAAATATCAAAAATATCTCTACAGAAGTAATGACTATCAAGAATGATATAAACAATCACGACTTCCAGGATATTATAAGCAAGAACCCTAATTGGTTGGTATCTGAATTTGAGGTAGCCATCTCTAAGATATCGCCGCAATTATATTACAAGGTCCTAGATGATGATGTTATTCCTAAATATTGCTCACCATCAAGCAAATTTCATTTGACAAGCATACTGTTTGAAATTGATGGGCCACAAAAGAATCAAATTATCATGAATAAGATGACTGATGGATGGTATTTGTTTAATGATCATTTTGTTTCAAAAGTATCAGACCATGAAGTGTTTAATCTAGCTACAAAGTATCCATTGATCATGAATTATACCCAAGCTCAGATATGTGATGAAGATACCAATATCACAAATGGCATCAGTTATGAAATGTTACAAAAAGAAGACGAAGTATTTTTCGGTGAAAAAATAGACTTTTCAAGTGAACTTGCCATGGATTCAGAGTATGTTGTTGAAAGCTATATGAAGAAGGAAATTGTCCCTAAAGGTGTTGTAAAGATCATGAAACCAGACATTAGAGTTTTGGCAAGATTGACAGTCATTAAAAAACATGGTGATGAAATGAAAATCCTATTTGATGATTATGTGAGTCATCACAAGAATATTGAAGATTATGTTACTGAGTATTCTGGTATTTTGCCAGGTGATTTAGAATATGGAAAGTCCAATAAGAACCTACATTATAGACAAGAGACTTTTAGAAAATTCTGGACACTTATCAAAAGAGATTGTAGAATTATAGGGCATGGTCTAAAGTCGGACTTCAATGGGATCAATATCAAGGTTCCTGAAAGTCAAGTAATAGATACAGCCAAGATTTATTGGAATGGTGGGAGATTATTATCTCTTAAGTATCTATTCCATAAAATGTTTGGTCAATCTATACAAGACAACAATCATGATTCATATGAGGACGCATATGCTGCGTTTGTTTTATACGAGAAATACAAAGAGATGAAAGAAAAAGACGAAGAAGAATGGGCTAAGTTCACTAAGGAATTATTCAAAGAAGCTAAAAAATCTAACTACAGAATTTAGAAAGAAGGGGGAAAAAAAAAAAAGTAATCTAGCAAGCTTTATATATGTTTATCTGTAACCATTTGCAGAGTTTACTGTTCTTGGACTGTTTCTGAAATAACCTGTGTTTGAGTTATGTCTCATCAAGAAAGATGATGGCTGATTTTGATTTGCTGAATTTTCTTGGAAAAAGTTCTGATTGAAGTTGATCATTTTCTTAGCTTCAGTGTCCCAAATGTTAGCTAATATACTATCGTAAGGATTCATTTCATTGCTCTTTACATTCATCTTCTTAGCATCTTGTCCAGCAGAAGTACTATATGATTTCGACGTTTGTGTTTTGTTTGTGTTTAAATTGGACACTGAAGACATATTTGAACCTGTCTTTGTAGTTCTTTCTGACATAGTAACCTTTGATTCTGATGGCGCTTTATTATCAACATTAATCTCCAATGATCCTTGAATCTTCTTCAAGCTCTCAACCAAAGGATTTCCAAACCGTTTAATGTTTTTGTACTCTTTTGCAATATTTTCAAAGTCTCTTTTGGCATCAACAGAAAAAGGTTGGAAAATAGCATCAAACTTACTTCTTGATTGATCAGTTGATAAATCCAGTATAGAATTCTCCCTTTGAAGCCACAGTCTTTGTTGTGTTCTGGAGTCTTTATCTTCTTTAAGAGAATCGCTTTTTAAGAACGAATTGAAATCATTAAAGTCAGTTTCGCTACTTTTTTGAGCTGCAACGGGTGATCCACTGCTGTTAGCCATAGTAGCTATCTTTAATAAGGAATTAGCCGCCATGCTGTTCGAACCAAAGTTATTGCTGCTGGCGTTTCTTTGATTAGATCCAGCCGAGTTCGATCTAGCATTAGAAGTCTCCAAGTTATTCAAATTTCTGCCAGAGAATAAATTATTTTTGGGAGCATTTCTATCGGGTGTCGTTAATGGGGATCTGCTGTTACCCAGATTTGTGTATAAGTTTGTCATGCTTGGGTTTCTTGCTTGTAAATTATTATTTTGACTTAGTTTTTGATCCCGGGACGCTTGTTTCAATTTGTTCAGTCTATTCTGTTCATTTAGAGTATTGCTATCGTTTTTATTATTTAGTGAAGCTTGGTTACTATGACCTAAGTCAAAGTCTTGTTTGATAGTGACATTTTGATTTGAGCTTTGGGAACTTTCACTGATGTCCGATACATTTTCAGCTGTTGATGATTTTTCATTTGTGCTGAAATATTTCTTAATCTCTGTAGAAGTGGAGCTGTTGATAAAATCTCTATTTATGTAATTGAATTTGTGGTCAGCATCCTTGTCTTTCATAAAAGATGAAGAAAAACTTGAGTACTCTATGGTATTGTCTCCATTATTTTTTGACGTTGTATAATCAGTATTCGATTTGATATCCTTTTGAGTTGCCAAAATATTCATGTTTTCTTGAGTTTGGATTTGTCTGTATTGCGGTTCTAAGCCCTCTTTATAATTTTCCTCTTGAAATATCATGCTCGGGTTAATAATCTGGTCATCTTCATGAGAGTAAAAATCAGATTTGGCTAAGCCTGTGTTGTCAATGAAATCAGACGACTCTGTTCTTCCATTTATCATATCCGAGCTGTAAATGGTAAATCCTTTGTCTTTGTTGTTGTCGAATGATTGGTTTGTTTCCTTATCCGATGTGTTGATTTTGTCATTAACATCGTCTAAAACATCTTCCATCATACCAGATGATATCAAGTCAGTATAGTTTTGAGAGCCCGCTTTTAAAAGAGCATCTGAAGAAATTCTATCAGCAGAAACTCTAGAATTGGTTCTGAAACTAGACGGAACTAAGTATGACAGCTTGTTTTTATCTTGGTAAAGAGTGCCTTTATCTATAGTCAATAATTCGGAATTGCTACTGAGAAGATTTTTATATTCAATACTTTCTGATGTCATATCAGAGCCATCCATGTGATCATTTATAATTGAATTTCTAGATAAGTCAATATCATTGACTAAGTCTGTATTGACAACTTTGATTTCAGTGTTTTGTCCGATTTGCTGAGTGAGTTGGTCCTCTAGCTTATCTTCTACAATCAATTTATCACTCTCCTCCAAATCTTCATAATCACTGTCACTTTGCAAATCAAAAGTCTTGTTTAAGTTAGTAGCTATGCTTGCTTTGACTGGGGCATCATCGTGTTTGGATGGGTTGCTTGAATTAGATTTATTGTCGCCATATGTATTTGAAATGCTTTTTTTGGAGGTTCTACTTTGTGTTGAATTTCTGGAAAGAGACTTAGATAGCTGCCTGCTATTGAGTTTAGCATTGAACATTAATTTAGAGTTATTTCTCTTTTGCTTATTAATGTCTTCAGAAGACTGGCAATTGTTAAAAGAAGCTGCACTATTGACAGATTTGGGACTATGGTTATTGGAAAAGCAATAATCAGTCAAATCATGCAAAGAGTTGTGTCTATTATTGGTTTTGTTGAAATTTGTCTTGAAACTTGTTACAGAATTGTTGTGATTTCTCACTGAAAACTGTTTAAGTGGCCGCTTGTTAACATTAGAGCTAGAGTTGACCTTTTTTATAGATTGAGTATCAGACTGATTCGGCTGTGGTAAAGAATCAGACTTATTGAGAGACATAAAAGGGATGATATATAGGTTTTGAGTGTGTTTGGTGTTTAGGAATTCTGAATGTTTAAGGATAAGGTGTTTTTGTGAGTTTTTTTCCATGTATTAATAGCCAGTCACGCATGCTTTGAAAAATAAAAAAAGATGTGGATCCAGCTCGCAGACAGTCACGTGGGGCGTTTGCCTAACATTTCTTTTTCGTTTTCTTCTTTCCTCTTTGGTAAATATCTGTGTGTAAAGGGAAATTTTTTTTTTTTTTTTTTCTTCACAGCAAAAAAAAAAACTTTGCGCTTAGTTCGCTTATTTGTCAATGTATTTAAGGCATGTGTAAACAGTAATGCTGACTTGACATTGAATATTCTTTTTTTTTTCACTTATTTTTTTTTAGTTTGTTTAATTAAAAAAAGAATTATAATATAAAAAACCACAACGTAAAATCACGACAGTTCACTATAGGGTGCAGCAGTGTTTTAATGCTAGTAAAGTTGCTATTTAAGCACCTTGATTGCAGGTTTAGTCGAACACCGACTTTGGACCCATGACTTTTGATGGTATTGATAGTTTATACTTTATTAGTTAATTGCTGCATTCTCACGGATTGATCGAAGAAAAATAGGTTCCTTCATATGAAAGGTTTCCAGTACTCGGTCTCGGGTGCAATGAACCAACTGCGTCTTAATCAAAGTGTTTTTTTGTATTTATACAAAAAAATGCTTGCTACTGATTAACATAAAGAATGCCTTCGTGCTTCTTGTCTGGGGTTTATTGCAAGGATTGGGGATACATTTGAATTATTGTTATAATAATTTATTTTTTTTAACTATATACATAAAACATAGGATATCGTAACAGTCCTTACTTCTTGGATTTAAAACTTGAATTGAAACCTAATAATTCATTAATCTCTTGTGTCCAGTAGTTTTCTCCTTTTGAAACACAGTGTATACCCGTGATGGCTTCCTCGTCAGAGTCACCGGTTTTTATGAGCATTTCCTTAAAAGGTATGTCTTGGTTCTGAGATGTGTAGATTGTTCCTATTTCGTTAATTATGTGGATCTCATCATCATGCTTCAAGTCGCATTGGACAACAGAATCTATAGATAACTTTGCTGGTGAATCTTTCATCTCACCTACTCTTTTATTGTCGACTACTTTTATTTTGATGTGTGAAGAGTAGGGCAAGATTAATGGCCTAAAAGATAAAGATCTAGGGCAAATAGGGGTCAGCATAATACACGGGACTCGAGGGGATACAATGGAACCTCCTGAACTCAATGAATATGCAGTTGAACCAGTGGGTGTTGACAGAATCACACCATCTGCTATAGCTGTTGTCAGCTTTTCTCCATCAATGTAAATCTCCAAGTTCAATAGATGTGGGCTGTTTCCTCTGTATATGAAAATGTCATTCATTGCAAAAACCTTTTCGTATTTTTTCGATTCACTTGGATTCTCTTTTTTCAAAATCTTGTCTTTTAAATAGCATGCCAGACGTGTTCTATAAATTACCTTTGACTTGTTATTTATAATATCTTGGAACGCCTGATCAAAGTCTGATATCTGATAAGGCAGTAAAAACCCTAAAGTCCCCAGAGATATTGGCAAAACAGGGGGTACGGTTTTCTTATTAAACATACCTACAGCGTGAAGAATAGTCCCATCTCCGCCTAATGTAATCATCAGGTCAGCTTTTTCTATAATCTCATCATTTTTCCCTGTATATATTCTTAAAATTTGATCTGAATACCCAAACTTTTTAAGTGATGCCTTTAAGTCTTCCGTGCACTCTTCTTGCACAATTATATTGAAATGATTATATTTATAATAGATTTCTGTCAGCAGCTTTGTAACAATCAAAGACATGTATTCTGTTGTTTCTGATGTTTGTGGTTTCTTGACAATAAAAATGTTTTGAAGTTTAGGAGTATGGTCCAAATTATCCCCCTTCCACTTCAAGGTTTGCAGTTTAGAATTTTTATTAATTTCATAAATTGGATGGATGCTGTTTCTTAAGCCATTTAGGCTTTCATATTTAACATTATAGAGCTTCTTTGATAAGGTTAAAGCACTTCTATAAAGAGGTATTGTTTTGTTGAGCATGAACTTGCCTTTGGGTTTGTGTTTGTGTTTGGTTTTCTTTTAGCTGTTTTGCTAAAGTTATGACTAAATACTCACGCCTCTTTGAAATGTAAGAAATTCTCAAATGAATGTCTCATATTGTACTCGTGCCATGGCACGTGCTGTTATGTTGATATTTTTAAATCCGAAAGAAACAAAATGAAAAAATAGTCTTAAGGATAACAAAAGTGCAAATCAACAATGAAAACTATTAGAGTGCACAAATGATTTACATAGCTCTTCAGCAAAAGTTCACAATAGCTTTTAAATGGTAAAATATATAAATGACACAATAGTAGACATTAAAACCCAATGTGGGAATATTTGCTATTCATAAATTTCATATAGCAATTCGATAATTTCAAAATGTTGACCCTTCTTTAGGTTGTGGTAATGCTTTATTGAGAGCAGTTATCATTTCTTTTCTTAGATCCAATAAAACATCTTCAATAGTGGTGGATCTTTTCCAGTTGTTCATGGTGTTGAACTTTCCAACTATGACATCCCCGGTTGTTTGGTCCACGCAATCCAAGTTTATCTTGGAGATAAACTTGACCTTTGGTGGCTTATCTGGATATGTGTTGTCACAGGTTATTTCAACTGAGTATATTCTATTGGCATGCACACTATTTGGAGCACCTAGGATGGTACCGTTCCAGTTGGTCATAGTGACGTCTTCGCCATCTGTCAACCCATAAGAGCATACTTGTGAGCCACCTTTCTCACCTTTTTCCAATTCTTCCAATAATCTAAAACTTCTAGGAATAGCCATTTAAATATAAAATCTTGAGTACCAACTGTTTGTTACTGCTTTACTTGGTTTTTATTAAAAAAACATGTCAATTCAAAGCAATGTGTATGTATGATTCACAAAAACAGTTAGGACGAATTGTTTGAACTTTAATCTCGTCCTTCATTTTTTTTTTGATTACGTAAGCTTAGAGGGCGCAAAAGAACGCTACCATGATATTTGGCTGTTTAGACGAAACAAATCACATGCCCCAAATAAGAAATAGCAGTGTAAACAAAAAAAGAAAATGCATCGTGAAACACTTCTGCTTAGACAAGAAAAAAAAATCTTAAGAAAAGTAATATTAGCAGTATTAAGGTTATCTTCAGCAAAAGATTTGCAAGTATTGGTACCTAGACATAATGAATATCCTTCAACGCATTTCTCTATAAGATAATAGAAATATTAACATAATAATAAAAATAGAAACATGGTGTTTATATCTATGAACACACCACGTCTTTTGAAATCAAAAGATGCCACAAAACCTTCAGTTAGCCAAACCGATGTGACCTCTATCCTTATATGTTCTGCCATTTTAGCAGCTACGTTTTTAAGTCTATGTTCAGGTTTTAACAAGTACCTGCTTAGGTATGAGCAAGCAGCCGATATTCCCAAGGTCTTTTTTCAAGATAGGTCTCTGGTTTCCAACATAGGTAACAAAAACGGTAGATGGTTATACGGAAAGGTTCTTTCTGTTGGCGATGGTGATAATTTTAACTTCTATCATATGCCAGGTGGTATTTTAGGTGGGTGGGGGACAATCAGATCTGAGCCACAATTGAAATTGAATCAAATTAAAAAGACCAATTCAAAAACAAAGAATGTTGTTTCTCAGCAAGTTACGAATCCTCTGCTGTCAGCCTGGGCTTTCATAACTGGAAATTCAGGATCAAAACAAACAAGGAAACCTGTATCAAAAAAAAAGCAAAAAGCTTCAACAACAAATAGCAACATAAAAAAACAAGCAAAGGCTGTTTCCTGGTATAATGAAATGTATAGCAATTGGTTCACTGATAAGACAACATCTTCTCATTTCATGAGTCTTCCAATATATTATACAAATAACTATAAAAGCAAGACAATATCGATAAGATTGTGTGGTATTGATGCTCCAGAAAGATCACACTTTGGATCAAAGGCCCAGCCATTTTCTGATGAGGCTATGAACTTCTTAAAACACACCCTGCTTAATAAAAAGCTTTATATTAAACCATTAGAGATTGATAGATATGGAAGATGTGTTGCAAGAGTTTTATACAAAGACAATATATTTTCAAAAGAAAAAGATATTTCTTTGGAAATGCTAAAGGTTGGATTGGCAACTACTTTTGAGTCAAAGGGAAAAATTGATTTTGATGGTCAAGAAGAGATTTATAAAAAAGCGGAACAAGAATCTAAAAAGAAAAAAAGAGGTATGTGGCGTTTGAAAAAGCTTGAATCACCTGCTGAATTTAAAAGAAAGTTGAGAGAAGCTTAGTAAAATAAAGAGACCCTTAAGCAGTCTTTTGGTTTTACAAAAGAAAGCTCACTATATAAATAACTGATTTTGTTGGCAAAACAACTGAAGCTTAGCATTTTGCATTGATACCTGCTCTTTTTTCTTGCTCTCTAATTTCAAACATGACTTGAATTGCAACAAACAGACAGATGCTACTAATGACAAAAAATATCAAACCATTAGTAGTGTAGAACAAATCATTCAAAAACTTCTTGGTACCATCTTGGCCTAAACAGAATCCAAATATATTAGCAACCATCATTAACCACACATTAACGACACAGCCTGCACCCGTTACAAGTCTATAAAGTTTTGGCTTATTTCCTAGTAGCTTATACGTGAAACTTGATAAAAAGATTTCAGGAATTAAAAATAAGACAATCATCCATCCCCACAGCAAAAGCTTCAATTCAATATCATGCCATATAGCAACAAATGAAAAGACGCACAAGGAAGCCAAAACACGGTTTTTACTTCCACCCAATGGAATGTAAATGTATCTAACAACCCATTTGTTGAAAGATCTGTGCCATGATCTCCAAAATTGCAAAGCAGAAAAGTTGTTACTCATGCAACGCAACATGTTTTCAGGGGGATCCATATTGTCTAATAGAGACCATAGTCTAAAGAATCTCCAAGGAATCAGCAACTTCAACCAGACCAGGTTTAGGTTAAATAATCCTATCATCGATATTTGGTAAGATGAAAGACCTTCCCATGCTTTGAACTTGGAAAGTGCTACAACATATGTGTAGTGCAACAAAACTTCCATTATTAAGAAGCAGAATAAAAATCTGAGTAAATAGACAATTTTAAATTTTGCACTATTTGGTAGAGAGCTTCTGTTTTGACACAAGTAATCATTGAATGTGACAACTGGACCGGCAATCAACAATGGAGCATACAAAAGGTAAGCAAACTGATTGACAACATTATATTGTTTGATGTTGTGTCTGTAGGACATTCTATCAAGGTCACTGATGATAGACACTTGTTTATTTTCTTGTTTGCTTGGTATTTCCTTAGTGTGGCTTTCGATCAATTCAATTGCATCTTCAGCTAACTCATTCTTCTTCTCTAGTGTCGCCAATTGTTCGGCTTCAAATAGATCCAATTCATAGCTCAATACTCTCAATAGCATGAAGTTGTAAAACACATCCCATCTAGCAACAATCCCCTTGAACATGTGGTCCATGAACCCTAACATTGGAACAATGTCAGCATACTTCCACTTTCTAAATTTAACATTAAAAAATAAAGTTCCTACACCAAAAAGAAATAGGGCAGTTTTGCCAACTGTGTATTGCTTTTGTTTTATAAAAATATAGGCAAATCCATGTAGCATACCAATCAAGAACAAAATTTTAACCATATTAATCCCATGCAAAACAAACAGGAAAATAAATCCAAATGCAAAGTCAAAAAGGATTTTGTCATTTCCTGGAATGAGGTAGTCGACAAGTACTTTTTTAAGTAGCACATGGCCACTGGCAACCATACTTAAGAGAATGAAGTTATTTCTAAAGAAACTATATTGTTGATCTGAGTTGTCAACTTTTCTACCAAACAGCCAACCTTCTGAAAGAAGTCTGGAAAAACTTTGATAGTTCTCATTATAATCAGAAGTTGCCTTTATTGTTGTGTAGAACATATTAGGTATCACGAAAGCACATATGGCTACGTATATTCTGAATTCTAGGCTTTTCCATTTAGATGGCTGGCTGGCTATATTCTTTTTTGGCTGGATTCGGTTGTCTAGTGACGTAAGTCCAAAGAATCCTTGAACCAAACTTAGTGCACTCATAACCTAGATGTTTATTTGATAATAATAAAAAACAAGTAAAATAGTGTTGTTTGGTGTTTTCCTTTGTATTTTTTGTAAGTCCACCTTGCTACCCCTATAATAACTTTTTAAGTTGGTGTTGTTGTTTCTTTTTTTCTTGAGTGATATCCAAGCACGAAAATGCTCATGATTCATCACGTGTCTGACCCATATAGGCAAGCACGACCGTTGAAATAAATTGCTTAGTTGATTACAATGATTAAACTATACTATATGTTATTACAAAAATTATACTATATATATGCTTAATTCTTTGGTAAGTAATCCTTGATTTCATCTTGTACGTAGTCCCAGAACTTCATGCATACACCATTTTGTAGAGCGGAGTTGATATCTTTTCTTGGAGTGTCAGTGGCACCAAATGGAATGACGTAATCACCAGTCTTCAAATCTGGGTAGAAACATCCATATAGTTCGGAGTAGGCACCATAAACTGGAGCATAGAAAGTAAAGTTCCAAATTCTTTGGAAAAATCCTGGATAATCTCTGGCCAATTCGGTAGTTAAGACACCAGGGAAAACAGAAACGGATTGGATACCGTACTTTTCCTCAGTTTGGTATCTGTCACCGTAAGCCTTGGCTTGTAAAATATTGGCTGCTTTGGATTGACCATACAAAGTACTAGCACGTGGTCTGGATTTGACATCCAAGTACTTTGGATCTTTTAGGTTGAACCCATATGGGCTTGGAGCAGCCATGTGAGCTACGGAAGATAACCAAACAATTCTCTTCAAATCGTTCTTAGATTTCTTTTCTTTCAAGAATAATGGATCAATGTAGGCTTGTAATAATTGAGGACCCATGACATTGGTAGCAAACATCATTTCAATACCATCGGCATTGGATCTATCGTTGAAGTTGGACATCAAACCAGCATTGTGGATGACAAAGTCAATATCCTGACCTTCTAATTGTTCTTGGATTTTCAAACCAGTTTGCTTAACGGAACTAAAGTCAGCCAAATCACATCCGGATATGATAGTTAGAGAACCTTTGGTGTTCTTGTTTTTAGCTAATAGCTTTTCCTTGGCAGCTTGACCTTTGGATTCGGTTCTGACAACACCATAGACGGTACAGTTCTTAGATAATAAAATATCAACGACTTCGTAACCAAGACCGGTGTTCATACCAGTGATAATACAAGTCTTACCGGTTAAGTCTGGGTAGTTCTTAACGGTAAAATCTTTGTTCATAATAGGTCTAAAACCTGTGTAAACGTGCTTTAGCATTTGTCTTGTTGACTTTTTAGCTGGCTTAGGTAGATTGGAAAAATAGTTAGACATTTTGGTGGTTCTGTTTGGGTTCTTTCTGGTTTTTTTTTTTTATTTTTAAGTTTTTATTGAGAAAGTTTAATTGTAAAAGATAAACGATGAAAGATTATTTCAAAAAGGTCTTATTATAAATGTTTAATTATTAAGATGGCTGTAAATGCATTCTTGTGAAGATATGTTTGCGATGATATGCTTTTGAAGGTATTATGTAATTTGTAAAAATATCCGCATTACGTAATTTGGAATCTGTAACTGTATTATGTAATTTGAAATTTAAAAAAAAGAAATAAAAAGAAATAAAAAGAAATTTAAAAAAAAAGGGACCGTTTTTTTTACGGGTAAGACTAGCACTATAGAATATTTTGCAACGACTCACATATCTATTTTTAAATCTTCATGGAAAATTGGTAAATGGATAGATTGTATCTTAGATTATTTAAAAATCTGTATTTTAGCAGTACCCTTCATTATTTATTTTTTTTATCTTGCTGATAACATTCTGAGGGAATTATCCTGGCGATGGAAGCCGCTACCATGGTGTTTGGACAAGCGCCATTAATCGGCCAACGTTGAAACAAACCAGCAAAAAAATATTGAAAAAAAAAAAAAAACAATCCCATTTGTTTCCAGCGGAACTGGAATAATCACCACAACCAAACGACAGCATGTTCTCATCATTTGCATCGAGTACCTACAAAATAGATGCAAACTACAAATACAATGGTACTGTAAAAGAAAACTACTTAAATTTTTGGACAATATACGAGGGGGAGTCAAAGAAAACTGGGTTGAAGGTATCCATCTTCAAATTCGACAAAAAGAAGTTTGAAAACTATGTAACCGACAGACAAAGTAGAAAGCTGACCTACAAGAAAATAGAAGATGACATAAATAATATGCAAAAAATCAAGCATCCCAATTTTTTGAGCATCATAGAGCCCATTGAAGTTCATTCATCTTCTTTTATTTTTGTAAGTGAATATATTACGGATAATATAAGAGGCATGTACGGCAAAGACACCACCATCAATTTGAACTCAAAGACTGGAGACATGTCTAATAACTCTATTGTTTTTAAAAAGGGCATTTATGAGTTGACCAAGGCTTTGGATTTTATGCACAATGTTTTGAAAAAAGTAGCCATATCCTTGAACCCAGACAATGTATTCATAGATGCGAAGGGGAACTGGAGAGTTGGTTCTTTGCTGAACATGTGCTCGATAAATGACTCATACTATGAGCTTGACTATTCAAGTGACTATGAGTATGGGTTGAACATCAACTATTTTGCTCCTGAAATTGTCTGCAACTCTAAATTCTGCTATCAAAGTGATTACTTCTCTTTGGGATTGATTGCATACTATTTAGCTTATGGCTATGATCTATTCAAAATTGAAAGAAATAATGTTGAATATTACAAAAATGATTTCAAAATCTTTGAAAACAAAGTATTGAAGATTGGGTACAAAAATCTTTTCCCCTTACTCGTAGTCAATGATACAGATTACTTTTTCATCAGGTTTGTGAATACTGTATTAAATAGAGACTTTTCAATGAGATCTGATATTCTTCTGGAATGGATAACCCAAGAATTTAGCTTTGATGATGGATCTGGAGATAACCAGTTAATCAAGACCTTGCTGTTCATTGAAAAGGGTGAGTTCCACTCGTTAGCACCTGAAAAACAATTAATTTTCTTAAACGGTTTAACAGAGATTTGGGAACAATTTAACAAGTCCATCATAATAAGTCAAGTGATTCCTTTATTGACTGAAATATTGAATTTGAAATTGGGAATGAAGAAAGTAGATGAAACAAGTGCAAAGATAGTAGAGCTCGTGTTCAATCTGATTATGGATATAGGTGAAAGATCTTTTGATAAAGAAGATTTTACTGGTTATGTTAACCGCGAACTTGCATTTGAAAAGTTGGTTTTATACGAACCGACTTTTGGGTTTATATTAACCAGAATTGATGTTTTCAAAAAGGGACTTGACGATACTGTTTTTGTAGATCTGCTAAACAACAAGATTTTGAAATACTTTGGTAAAAAGTATATAGTAGTTAATGCTGATCATATTCATATCCAAAGCCTGGTATTGGAAAAGAAATTTATTGATAGTATAACACAATGTCCCTTGTTTGAGTTATCAAAGTCGTATACCGAACCAATATTGTTCAAGTTGTTTAGTCAAACTCAAAGCTTGAAAATCAAACTCTTATGTTTAGAAATTATTAAACAATTCATTGGCTCAGAAAACATAACGGTATATCAAATGAATGAAACAGTGTTTCAGCTATTAGAAAATAACAAATCTGATAATGCAAAGATCGCTATGTCAATGCTAGAAGTTTTGAAAAAGTTAACACAATCGAATGAGTTTTACAAAAACGACAAAAATATGCTTATGGAAAGAGTTCTGCCACTATTGTGGAAGCTGTCTATGAGCAAAAACTTATCATTGGCCAACTACAGTAGCTTCCAAAACATTGTGAATTATGTAAGTAGACAGATTCAAGAACTTCAAATACTTTATTTGAAAAAGAACGGGGGTGTGGAAGAGTCCCCCTCTGAAAACACAATAACCGATTTCAAGAACGTTGTCAAAACAGTTGATATGAATGAAAGTACTAACGTGATGACCATGAATGAAAAAAGCCAGTTGAAAAAGTTGAATGAATCCAGCCCAGTCATGAAACCAAGAAATGAAAGTATTATTCGAAACTACTCAAACAGCCCTGTTTTGGTACCTACTATAAAGCCTTCCACCAATGCTCCGTACAACAGTGGAATGGGTGTACTGCAGCCTAAAGTAAAACATTAAGCAGAAAAATTATATAGAGCATAGTAGATTTTACGAGTAACTAATGAATACCAAAAAATAGCCTTTATTCTGGTTTAGTTCATAAAAATAGCTTTGAAACTTGTTGACCAATTGATTAAATCAAAGTTGCTCTGTCTTCAAAAAAAAAACAAAAAAAATGGTGTTCCGAAAATTCCGGTTTTTTTTTTTAAAAACTTAGTGTTTAAAGAAAAATAAAAATAATAAAAAATTTTCCTTAAGCAGAGTTTGGTAAATGTATAGGTATTTTCTCATGCTTTTTTTTTTTATTATTTTCTTTTCATAATTTAATAACATCTTATTGCATCGAAGCTTACTATTATCAAATGATATTGATAAACACCGAACAACCGACCATATTTATTAATACATTATTTATTTGTATCTATTTATTCTATTTATTGCAGATACATTACAGTCTGATTCGAAATTTGTCCTGATATAAGCAAAACAAATTCATATTTATTTTTTACAAAATCCCCTCTACGATATAACATGATTCAAAACTTCAGTAAAACAATTACAAAGAAACAAGCCTCCAACAAGATGTTCATGGCTGCATATGCCATTGCTTTTGCATCTGTATCACTAACAACACTGGTGCCTTGTAACAAGGGTCCAATGGGCAGATATAGCGGCATCAGCAATGATATCCCAGAAGAGGAAGAGCTTGTCCAAAGAAGCTCCAAGAAATGATGAATAAAAGGACACTGTATGGGTGTTATGCAGATATTCTAAAATCTCACTTGCCTGCAAATTCTAACTGTTTATCATATATCTACAATCAAGCACCATTCGGATTAAATGGAACTTAGCTGTAGACTGGAAGAAACATATATTAATATATACGATCATTCACTTTTTTTTTTTCATTAAAAACAAAACTCATCATTGTAAATAAATATAAAGCAAATATTTTTTTAAAAAATGATTATAGACTAGTAAAAAACAATAATTTCTTATCGCTCATTGTTTAAGCCAATTAAAATAAGATATTTACGCCATATAAGCAGCAAAAAAAAAAAAATAGGCAAGAAATTTAAAAAAAGATCGGTCTCAGGCGGGGTCGAACCGCCGATCTTGCGATTAACAGTCGCACGCCTTAACCAACTTGGCCATGAAACCGAAGATCTTTTTATGAGAGTTTAAAAAAACAAAACTGTACATGTTTTTTAAAATCTTGGGCTCAAGTATCGTCAACGTGACCGCAGATTAGTTGATTTTTCCTAATTATTCCCCCATATGTCACTAGATCAAGATATAAATTTTACAATATAGCTTATGAGGCATCATTTCTATTCGTAATTAGCCATTTAAGACTTTTTTAAGTTGGCAAGCAGGATAGTTCTAATTGTGTTTACATAAGCAGAAAGCAGTTCTTATTTTTTAAACAATAAAACTGTCTTAAATGAGATTTAACTAATAACTGGGGTATAATATTTAAGCAAGTGTTTCATTATTCATATGTAAGAAACTGCTAGCTAATCAGCAAAGCAGCCTTCATCCTTCATTTGGCGTATTGTACGAGCACATATTTGAAGTGAAGGAGAACCAATGATTTTGATTTTCAATACAATTCAAGAACCTCTTTAAAAAGAAAGACTCATATGTAGTATAGACAGTTTGCTATTTATTCGCACTGCAAAATAGCTTTAACCCCAATAAATTTGCGTGGTAAAAATCTTGCTTGTAGTTTAAAATAAAATTATTTATTAAAGCTATACCCACTATGTAAGGATGAACTTTTTAACGAGGCAAGTTTTTGCTTCGGCCAAACAAATTAATTCCTAAATTTTACAATTTCTTCTCTCAAAAGATTTTCTGAAGTCGGACAAAAAAAATGTCTTCGTACCTCAGGTTGACAACATGTAGGGGCGACATTGAAATAAACCAAATCTGTTTTGATAAGGTGTTCAAATAATCAACAATAAGAGAAAAAAAAGTTACAGTACATTCGAACATTGATTTTAATTTCTAAGGAGTAAGAAAATTTTGACGAAAATAATTTCCAAAAGTGTAAATGACATCAATCAAATCGTAATCATTTACAAGCAAAAATACATGGACATCCTCTTTTTACGGAATCTTTGATTTTTCTAGTAGGAAAACAAGAAGACAAAAAACTAGTGAAGCTCAAGAGAAATAGGAATAGGGAAAAAAAAACAAGAAGACAAAAAACTTCTCAGCGGGTTTTTTTTTTAGTCATTTTTTTTTGTTGAGTAAGACTATATAAGAGCAGTGTGCGTAAGAACCCACTTTTTTTAAAGCGTTGTTTCATTCTGATATATAAAAGTACAAAAAAAAACCAGAAGAAACTGCCTTTTTAAGCACTATTTTTATTATTTTAAAAGACATTTTTAATACCAAAACCCTCAACAACCGGTAATTTGAACCAATCGGTGCATTATTATCTATTTATACCATAAAACGTGAATCGAATTATCTCTATAAACTCTTATTTACTTGAAACTGCTTTTACCCATTAATTTAAGCCTTTGAAGTAAAAAAAAAAAAAAAAACACTCTCTATAACAAAAGTATCACTCCAAAATACAGTCTGTAGTTGTCCACTAAAAAGACTTTATCTGGGAAAAAGTAATAATTTCATCTTTCTGATAGCAAAGTTGCATTATTATTATTCTTTTTTTAATACTTGTCGAGCATATTTGTCCTAACAATTGATTAAACATTCCTTCGAAGTTAATCTTTTAACAACAGACATCATTAAAGCGAGTTATCCTACCTGACAACTCAATTCATTTAACAAAAAAATAGAATTGTTTTCAAGGAATCTTTGTTTAGTAGAAATCACTTATCCTTACTTCACACAAAGTCATCCTATTGAGTTTTTTTTTGATTTAATCCGTCCAAATATTCACTAAAATAGAGCTAAATTACCTCTTATTCCAAATTGTTAAATCACCATTAAATAGCAATTACATCAGAAGAAAGTAGCCAACAAATTATCTTTTCTTTTTTCTTTTTTTTAAGTCCAACATAAAAAAAATTCTAGGGTAAAAAAAAATTAGGAAAAAAAAAAAAAAAGAAACTATTGAACTTAACGCAACTTTTATTTCCAGAAAAAAACATAAAAGTGCACTTGTTTGAATTAAATCACTTTTAACTGTGTGTGTGTGTTTTTTTTTTTCAAATTTAAATAAAATAAAACTCCTTTTCCCCACACATCGTAACTCACGTTAGTGTTTCAGTGACGAAAATTTGTTTTAATCAGAACTGTTTAAAACATAACAATTTTTTCAATAATAAATTAACTTATAGGAATTATGGAAAACCCAACCATTTCTGAGCCTACGGCTTCACACCAAGATAACTATCATCTTAATGGCGAGCCTCAAATGCCCACTCTTAATATTTACAGCGATCAAAACCAAGATCAAAGTGATGATATAACGGATACCAAAGCAACAGTAAACATGACAAATAGGAAAATAGACAACAATTCTGAAGATTCAGGCTCCAACCTAAACAATGAGGAATCCGAAACAAAGAATGCATCAGCTAACGAAGAAGATTTTGCTCCAGAATATGGCTCTATTAGCCAAACAGAGCACATAACTCCTTCTGAAAACATTGAGCTTCATGAATCCGAGTATGAGGAGGATGAAGAGGATGAATCAGTCGAAGGTCAGCAAGAAAAGATTAAACAACCAGTGGATGTCTTGAATAACAACGAAATCCTTGTCAATTTGCAAATGGAATTCTTGCAAAATAACACTGACTTGTTGAACTCCCCTGATTTCCTATCAGCAAACCTAACCACAAAGATCTATTTGATAAACAAAGTTATGTCTGAAAATGAGGCTTTGAAGATCAACACCGTAAATGTCTCTTATAATCAAAGAAGAAAAAGAGACCATTCGTCAGCATATCATTCTAATGAAACACCAAGTGATAATCCATACGAACAAAACATAACATCCGAAGCTCTTGCGAAGTTGTATGATGAGTATTTGCAAGAAGAAGCCAAAGGTGGTAGGGAATTCTACCCAAGAAGTTCTAGACTTTTTATTGCCAATCTTCCTTTAAACAATGTTACGAAAAAAAACTTGTTCCAAATATTCCAAATTTACGGTAAGATTTTGCAAATCAATATCAAAAATAACTTTGGTTTTATTCAATATGACTCTGCTGCTGCTGTTGTCAATGCCATTAATTACGAATCTAAAAGAGATAACTTTGGCAGAAAGTTGGTATTAGAAATATCCAACTCTACAGCAAGACCACAGTACGACCACGGTGATCACGGTAAGAATAGCAGTTCCACTTTTGTATCTTCATTCAAAAGATTTAAAAACGGTGAGCTTGTTAAACCACGTGGCGACAATAACGGAAGTGAAAAGTCTATTCATATTATCGTTAAACAACAAAGTGACAGATCTTCTGCCAACAAGTTGTTTGAATACTTATCTAGAAACAGAGGATGGATGATATCTATGACTTTTTTGAATACAGGTGATGATATAAAAAATACCATAAAGAAGTCTGCAGATGAGAACTTCAACGGATGTGCTATAATTAAGAGCTACATGGTTATAGATGCCATAGTATTTGCCAGAGACAATGAAGGTAAATCAACCTTCAATGAGTATACAAATGTTGATAGAAGAGATTTGATTAAATTGTTTGGAGGATACCAAAATAACCACAACAATAACCAATCTTATAACAAGCAATATAATAATCACAGCAACCATAACTATCACAATAATCAACATCAACAACAGCAAAACTTCCCAGGTATGGTTACTCCTAATATGGCGCCTCTGCCAAATTACAACCAAATGGTTCCGCAACAGCAATATATGAATCAACCACAGATGTCAATGATGAACATGGGATATTCAACAATGCCTATGCAACCACAAATGGGTCAACAGCCACAAATGATGAATGCTGGAAATAATAACAACAATGCCGATCTTCTTTCTCAAGTACAAAACCTGCCACCAGATGTATTGAAAAATCTTTTGGCTAATGCTCAGCAACAATCTCACACATCGCCTAATAACAACACGAGTGTTCCCCAACAAAATGAACAATCAAATCGTCCACAAGGTAACGATGTGTTGGAGTTGTTGAACAATTTGACAAAGAAGTGATTGATGTATATACAGCCAACACTTGGTAATTGCTTTGTAAATACACATGATGCACTATAAACAAAGACAAACAACGGCCGTTCCAATGAAGGTGAGAGATGATGATAGCTTTTTTAAAAAAAAAGCCCTTTTTATGTTGTCTTTTTCTTGACCTTGATTCTTTCTATATATACAAAAAGCCGTTTAGCTTTTTTTTTCTTACACCAATTTTGCAAAAATATTAAACCTAAGGTTCATTGGCTGTGTTTGTTTTAATATGATCTTGATGCCACTGTCCTCATGTTAATTAAATTCAATATTTTTTATAGCTTATCGTAAAAGCATGCGTTTTTTCACATGGGGGGTTCCTGTGCTTGTATCTTTTACCTCTACAGGGCAGCCGTGGGTAATTTTTTTGGTGATCGAATTTTCTTCGCTTCTCTTTTTTTTTCTCCTTTTTCACCTTGTCTACGGAGATTTTTACACTTAACAAACAATTTAAACCCATAGATCTTAAGAGCAGAATTTCTAATCACAATTTTATCAAGAAAAAAAAAAAGATTGTTATATATAACGATACCTAGAATTTTATTCTTTGATTATTATTTTATTATTGAATAACTTTTGTTCCAGTTGTTGATCGTTAAAGGTAACCACAAACAAAATATATCTATATCATAACATATACTTTACATCATGGACAAGAAAGAATCTGTAGGGATTTCTACAAATATTGAAAACAACAATAGCCATGATGCTTCCAACCTTGAAAAAAGAGGTGACTCCCTCCTAATCACCCCTGAATCCACCATTGACTACTACGAAGAAGGTGAACCCCAACTAAGGAAGCAATTTTCCTTCATAAACTTATTGGGTGTGGGTTTTGGGCTGACTAATTCATGGTTCGGTATTTCCTCATCAATGGTCACTGGTATTTCCTCTGGTGGCCCATTGATGGTCATCTATGGTATAATCATCATTGCCTTGCTTTCTGTGGCTATAGGCTCTTCATTGGGTGAATTAAGTTCTGCATACCCACACGCTGGTGGTCAATTCTACTGGACTTTAAAACTTGCCGACAAAAAGCACAAAAGATTTTTGGCCTATATGACAGGGTTTTTGTCTTGGATTGGCTCTGTTTTCACTTCAGCATCCACTACATTATCAGTGTGTTTCTTGTTAGTTGGGTTCTATGCCTTAACCCACCCAGAATTTACTGTTCATAGATGGCACGTTTTTGTTACCTTTGAAATCCTACATGTTATAATCAGTTGTTTCAATTGCTTTGGCAGCACTTTGCCTGTCATCAGTGCTTCTGCTTTGTACATATCCATCGGCTCATTTTTAGTTATCACCATTGCTGTATTGTCTGGTGCACATGGAAAGTACCAAGACCCTAAGTTTGTCTTTGCTACTTTCTATAACGAAACGGGTTGGAAAAATAATGCTATTGCATTTATCCTAGGTTTGATCAATCCAGCCTGGTCATTCTCATGTCTAGATTGCGCTACTCACATGGCCTTTGAAGTTGAAAATCCAGAAAAGGTCATTCCTTTGAGTATTTTAGGTACCATTGGTATTGGTTTCATCACCTCATTCCTGTTTGTCATTGCTATGTTCTTCTCCATTCAAGATCTAGACGCTGTTATGAATAGTTCTACTGGTTTCCCAATCTTGGAAATTTTCCATCAAGCCTTGAATAACAGTAAGGCAGGAGCCATTGTATTAGGTTGCTTGATCTTAATGACTGCCATAGGTTGTGTCATTGCATGTCACACTTGGCAAGCAAGATTATGCTGGTCATTTTCTAGAGACAATGGTTTGCCTTACTCCAAGTACTGGGGCCAAATCGACAAGAGATCAAATCTACCTTTGAATGCCCATTTGATGAGTTGTGTAGCTATTGCTATTTTAGGTTTGCTTTACCTAGCCTCTGATACTGCTTTCAACTCATTGATCACTGGATGCATATCTTTCTTATTGTTCTCATATTCCATTCCTATTGGTTTGCTAGTATTCTACAAAAAGAGAAATATTCCAAAGGGACCATTCTGGTTGGGTAAATTGGGTCTATTCTTCAACATCGTTACTCTAGGATGGACTCTCTTTGCTTTGGTATTCTTCTCCTTCCCATTCGTCAGACCAGTTAAAGCTGACAACATGAATTACTCATCAGTCTTTATATTTGCTGCCTTAGCCTTTGTCGTTGGTTTCTGGAAGGTCTCTGCTAGTAAGAAATTCAGAATTCTAGAAGAAACAAATAAAAATGAAGACATACCATTAATTCAAAATGTAGCTAACGAAAACGGCAAAGCAGACGACAGCTTAACTTTCGAAAATATAGGAGATACCACCACAGAGTAAAGTTCATGATATTATTACTTGATCTGCGTTGCAGAACTCTACCTTTTGAATGAATATTTTTTTATACTTTTTAATTAAACAATTTGACTGTAATAGTCACGGGACTAAATTGCTTTTTTTTTTTTTTGTTTTTTTTTTTGGTCACAACAGTAAAAATTTTCCAAAAAAGGAAAATCAAGAAAACTCAAAGGATTTTATACACTGTGAAAAAAATAATATATGAAATACTCAATATATTGGAAATATGAATTAGTATTATAACAGTCTGTAGCTATAAAGTGAATATTGCAGACCCTGTACAACATACAATACACAAATACATATAACAAAATGTCCGATATTGAAGAATCCAAAAAGAGAAAACACGATCATAATGAAGAACCTTCCCTAAAGAAGCAAAAGAAAGAAAAGAAGGAAAAGAAAGATAAGAAGGAAAAGAAAGACAAGAAAGATAAGAAGGAAAAGAAAGATAAGAAGGACAAGAAGGAAGTAAGAGAAACTCAGAGCAGTGCTCCTACTGGTGAAGCCAAGGCTACTCAAGGTTACACTCAATCCGAAGAACTAACCAATATTCCTCAATCCGAAGTTGACCAATTCTTTGCTGACAACGAAGTAAAAGTTGAAGACCCATCTGAATCTTCTTTAAGACCATTGTTGTCTTTTGACCATCTAAATCTAGACAAAAAGATACAAAACCAAATTGCCAAGTTCCCAAAGCCAACTCCTATCCAATCTGTTGCCTGGCCATACTTATTATCTGGAAAGGATGTTATTGGTGTTGCTGAAACTGGTTCTGGTAAGACTTTTGCCTTCGGTGTTCCAGCCGTCAACAACATGATCTCCAGTGGTGACAAATCTACCGGTATTAAGGTTTTAGTTGTTTCTCCAACCAGAGAATTAGCCTCTCAAATTTACGATAATTTAAAGATCTTAACTGATGTTTGTGGTTTATCTTGTGTTTGTTTATACGGTGGTGTTCCAAAAGACCAACAAAGAAGAGATTTGAAATCTGCTTCCATTGTTGTTGCCACTCCAGGTAGATTGTTAGATTTGATTGAAGAAGGTTCTTGTAACTTAAGCAACGTCAAATACATGGTTTTAGATGAAGCTGATAGAATGTTAGAAAAGGGTTTCGAAGAAGATATCAAGAGAATTATTGGCTCTACTCCAAAGACTAACAGACAAACTCTTATGTTCACTGCCACTTGGCCTAAGGAAGTTAGAGAACTAGCCTCCACTTTCATGAACGCTCCAGTCAAGGTCTCCATAGGTAACACTGATGAATTATCTGCCAACAAGAGAATTACTCAAATTGTTGAGGTTGTTGATCACTTTGCCAAAGAAAGAATGTTATTGGACTTATTGAAGAAGTATCAAGGTGGTTCCAAGAAGAATGATAAGGTTTTAATCTTTGCTCTTTATAAGAAGGAAGCTACCAGAATTGAAGGTCTATTGAAAAGAAACAGATATAACGTTGCTGCTATTCACGGTGATTTAACCCAACAGCAAAGAACTTCTGCTTTGAATGATTTCAAGCAAGGTACCTCCAGTTTGCTATTAGCCACTGATGTTGCTGCTAGAGGTTTAGACATTCCAAATGTTAAGACTGTTATCAACTTAACTTTCCCATTAACAGTTGAAGATTACGTTCATAGAATTGGTAGAACTGGTAGAGCTGGTCAAACTGGTACCGCCCATACTCTTTTCACTGAAAACGAAAAGCACTTAGCTGGTGCTCTGGTCAATGTTCTAAACGGTGCTAACCAACCAGTTCCAGATGAATTAAAGAAGTTTGGTACCCACACCAAAAAGAAAGAACACTCTGCTTATGGTGCTTTCTTCAAGAACGTTGATATGAGTTTGAAGCCAAAGAAGAAAACATTTGATTAAATTTGTAATTTCTATTAAACGACATATATTTTGTACATACTTTTTTATTACGAACAACTAGGATTAACTGCATTTTGATTTTGAAATAAGCTTGCTTTATTCTGTAGAACAAGAATGTTTATGCTAGAATTAAAGTCCAATGTTGTGGGGTGAGTGTTTATCTTTTAACCGCAGCAAAAAAAATATATATATATATTTATATTTAAAAAAAAAAAGTATTTTGACACACAAAAGCTTTGTTTTCGATCGTTATAAAGCAGGCTTCAAAACCACAAGCATTCTAGAAACGCAACATGCTACAGAAGCTCAAGAGCTGGAGATCCAAAAAAAATCAAAAAATTACTGAAAATGCTGACAACAACGATGCCAATTCATCTACCTCGTCTCTAAACACTGATTTTATGCCTGTGAATCTCAGCAGCTACAAAAGCACTACCAAACACAGACTATTACAAGAAGAAATGGTGACTGATCTACGGAGATTGATGCCCATGAGAATAAAACTCTACAAGAGCTGGACATTGTTATACTCGAAGGAAGAAAACGGAACTTCTTTATCTACTTTGTACAGATGTTGTGAAAAAGATTATGATGAATACAGATACAAACAGAATAGTTTTTCAAGGAATGGGTATTTACTTATTGTGCAAGATATGAAAGATGGAATTTTTGGTGTGTATACTGATGAACCCTTTCACACACTAACCAACAACAAGTTTTATGGCAATGGGGAGTCTTTTTTGTGGAGGATAGAGGAATCTAAGGATATCAAAGGCACGTATGCATTTGAGGGTTTTCCTTTCCAAGACGAAAACTTCTATGTTGTGTACTCGAATAAGGATATTTTGAGAATTGGTGGGGGTGGCTCAAGCAATGGAGGTGCTGGTTTGTGGATAGATGACATGTTGTCTACAGGTGGTACAAACCCATGTAAGACTTTTAATAATCCAGTTCTTAGCGAACAAGGAGCACTTTTTAAGATTAAAGCCTTGGAGGTTTGGAAGATTGGTTAGCCTATATATTTATTTAATTTATGGTCATTAGGAATTTTCACAGTAGGTCACGAAAATCTAACAAAGGTTAGCATTAGACGCTTGCATGCACAATTTGGCAGTGTCAATAACATTTCAGTTTTTATTATTATTCTAAAGGAAACTGCAACTCAATTATTTTTTATGAAACAGTATGATAAAATGCTTGGATCATAGCAGCTTGGTTAACGATATTAACTATAGCTTTTTCGTGTCTTGCCTTAAATGCAGTTTATGGTCTTATATCCGTTTTAACTAGGGGAAAAAAATCTTATTGAAAAAAAAAAAAAAAAGCTTCAAAAATTACACCTAATCTCAACCTTAAATAGTTATTGGTTGCCTTTTAGAACAATGAAACACTGCACCCTAAACAACAATCGCGAATCTTATGTCCAATAGTACATCTAGATCTACACCTTTTGGGAACTTGTTTCAGAAGTCTTTGCATGATCTTATTGTTTCAATAAGAGCGTGCCAAAAAGATCCTTTGGCGTTATCAGAAACTTTGGATAATGTTTTGAAAGAATGTAAACAAGAAGTCATATCCAACAACATGCACAAGAAATCTACTGCAATTTTGAAGCTAACATATTTAGAAATGTACGGGTACGACATGTCATGGTGTTCTTTCCATGTTTTGGAAGCAATGAGTAGCTCTGATTTTCAGCAAAAGAGAATTGGGTACTTGGCGGCGCAACAAGCCTTCAGAAACGATCCAGACATGCTTATATTAGCCACCAACTGTTTGAAGAAAGACCTTAACTCATACAAGAAACTGGATATTGGAATTGCCATCAGTGGTGTTTCATCAATTGTTACAACCAATTTGGCCAAGGATATCAGTGATGATTTATTTAGAATAAGTAGACATGGTGATCCGTACATAAGAAAGAAAGCCACAGCTGCTCTGGGTAAATTATTTTTGCAATATCCTGAAGCTTTGAGAGACAACTTGGATGGATTTTTCCAACTTTTACAAGATCCAGACGATTCAGTAATCCTTGTTGCCTTGGGTGTGATTTATGAAATCTGTAGAATAAATCCATCCCCATTTATGAAATACATGCCATTCTTTTATGATCTATTTGGAGAACTGGAAAATAAAATTTGGATGATTATCACATTGTTGAAAATCTTTACTATCCTTGCTAGACATGAGCCAAAGCTAAAGCAAAAGTTACTCCCAGTGATTGAAAGCTTTATGGATCACTCAGCTGACTCATTGAAATATGAATGCTACAATTGCATTGTTGCTGGAGGTTTGCTTTACAAAGATGATTATGAACTATCAAATGTCATTTTAACTGAACTACAGAATTTCTGTGTATCCAGAGATCCTAACTTGAGATACGTCAGTTGTTTGCTATTCCATAAAATAGCATTGATTAATAAAGAGTTCATATCATTAGATGACAAATATGAAACACTGATTTTGAATTTCCTGGAAGACCCAGATATTGTCATCAGAAGTAAAGCCATTGATTTGTTAGAGCCAATTTTGAACAGCTCAAATATTGATTCTATTGTAGGTGGGTTACTACAGTCATTTGAAGAGGATGAAACCAAAAAAGCTACAACCCCAGAGTATAAAATGACGGTTATGAATACTTTGCTTTATTTGTTAACCCAAAACAACTACCAAGTCATCAACGATTTCAACTGGTATGTCGATACCATTTTGTTGTTTTTGAAGGAGTTGGCAAGTTTGAAGAAAAACATGGAGTTTGATATTTTACCATTAGTGAAAGAAATAGGTATTCAGTTAAGCAATATTTGCTTAAAAATTCCTGATTTGAGAGAATACACGCTGTTTAAAGTATTGGAGTTGATTATAGAGGAAGAAACCTATGAATATTATAGTTTGATTTTGAAGTACGCCTATTGGTGTGTTGGTGAATACGCAGATGACATCAGTGACTGTGCCCAAATGATTAATGCAATTTTGGGAGAGCCACATCTTTTGAAAAAACTAGCTTCTGAATCTTTGGAAGCTTTGTTTCCTTGTCTACTGAAGCTGTTTACCACAGCTGCATTAGAGATGGAAGAAATGGAAAATCCAGACACATACAATATCTTGATCCAATTATGTCGTTTAATACTAAGCTTCTTTGATAGTATCCGTGATTGTAAGGATATTGAAGTTCAGCAGAGATTGAGTGAAAATAAAGAACTTTACAAAATGGTACTGGAGATATTGTACGTCAATGCTGAGTCCACAGATCAACTTACAAAATTGCCAGAACTGGTCACATCGGTTTTGCCTAATTTGTACAACTCGTGGACTATCAAGCCAATTCATAAAAATCAGCAGTTCAAAGTACAAGCCAAAATAGACTTGAGTTACTTGGAGGATGAAGTGTTTTTGACCACTGAGGATCATGCCTCTCTTGAAGAATTGGTAATGACTTTAGATGATAGCTATGGTAAAAAGGAACAAAGCAAACTAAGAAGGTTTAACAAAGTGTATGGAGACGATTTTGCTTCATATGAATCGAATGAATTTGCCGAATCAAGTGATGATGAAGTACATCATAGACAAAGTGATAAAAAAACATTGTTAGGAAGTTCCAATAACGAATCAACTAATGAACATTTACAAAGGCTTAAAGAAGAAAGAAAAGATAATCCATTCTACTTATACGATGATGATGACCAGAGGATTGACAACGACGAAGCTTTGGAGAAAAAAGAAGTTGCAGTTGAAGATGTTGACATAGAAAAAACAGAAAAAATGGATACTTCCAAATTGTTAAAGTTTAAACCTAAACACTCATCAGGAAATGGGAAGACTGTTAAAATATTATCTGAGGAAAGATACGGAGACGACACCGGTAGTACCGATGATGAACATGAAGCAGGACAGTACAGAGATGAATATAAAAACAAACTGTCATTCAATGGTGGCAACATTAATGTTGTAGGGAATAATAAACTGCAATCATTTGACTTTGATAGTAAAGTTATCGATAATGGAGAATATAACCCTGCACATGGTGATTACAATGATGGTTCAATCATTGAGGAAGAGGTGGTTATTATAAAGAAGAAGAAGAAAAGTAAGAAGAGTGGTAAAAAGCAGAAGAAATCTGAATCTTCAGAGCAGTTATTAGAGTGATAGATGAATATATTCTTGAGTAAACACATTTTGTGACCTTTTTTTTATTTAATAACATTTTCAATCACATATGTTTTCATATAACATTGTTATAGTATTGAAAAAATTACATTTGTTTTTTTGAAGTAAAGTTAAGTTACTTTTTAAGTGTATTTAAAACTGCTTTTAATATGTAAACAACTATAATTAATACACGTGACCTACGCAAACAAAATGCGCATTTGAGTTTCCCTAGATTAAAAGGTCTAATACCACACCAAAAACTGGAAAAAAACGAGTTATTGATAAAAAAAAAAAATCAGAAATAAATGCTACTTTGTATAGACATATCTTATCAATCATAAGCAAAAGGATCTAAAACCTGAAAAGGGAGCCCCTGTATTTATAATGAAAGAGTCATTTACATTTGAAGCAACGTTGAAAACAACCTCGTCGCAGCAGATTTTTATCAAATCGATACAAAACTTGTCACAGGTTAACAAGGAGATAAATATATTGTTGACACCACAGTGTATGGTTTTGACTACCAGGAATACGAATTTCAGTTCTGCGCTCAAAGTTGAGTTTGGGAGACAGTTTTTTGACGAGTGGCATTACAAGCCATATTTATTAGAACACGGTCTTGAAGGGAGAAGTGATAAATGGAGAAACTTCAATGCTGAAATGACTCAGAAAAATGGAGACAACTCTAGAAAGAATGTTTCGGGTGACTGTTACAGTTTTAAAATCAGTGCTTTAGGTGTTTTATTAAAGAATTTTGCATTTGAAAAGGGGTACTCCATGTTAGTCAACAAAAATGGAGAAGACAACGAAGAGGATGAAGAGGATCCGGAGATGTCTAATTTGGTGGATATGGACAACAACTCTGTATCCAATGAAACATCAAACAAATTCATGAACAAGTTTTTTGAGACCTCCAGAGATACAGCTGACTTGATCAATGATAGCGAAAAAGATGTGATATCAAGCATCAAGCTCATATTAGATAACACCGCCAACTGTCCTAGTTCCAGAATAAATAAATTGAAGATCACTACAAGATCCAACAGAGGAGATAAGTTGATCAAAACATACATGCCATACATCATACCGTGTTATTTTGAGAACTATGCCATTGAAAAAAGATATAAATGTAGATTTGGAAACCAGTACCTGCCACAACTGCAAAAAGTAAGTAATGATGGATTTTTAGCAATATTCAAAGAACTGGTTTCATTATATGGTATCGATAAGCTGGACGTGAATCTAGAAAAGCTGAATTTATCGCAGAAAGTATTTGAAGTGCTTAAAAAAGCAGATAAAGATCAAGCTGAAGCAAAAACATTGATTCCTGATAGAGAAGTGTTTGAAGATTTTGAAAACGATGGTATAGACTACAGCTCGGAAGATACAAATCTGTTTGTAAATTACTTAAAATCAAAGCTATCTATCTGGAAAGATATTACGGATAATATGAACGGAACAAACATAGAAAATCTTAATATGAAGATAGATACCAAACAATTAACTATGAGGTCTCTGACGAAAACAATCAATCAGCTTAATGATACTTTAAATATGGGAAATATGGAGAATTCAAATAATACAGGGAACAAAGCAAATGGTGCTGGATCCATTGATAAAGTGACATCCAATTTCTTAAGGGATGGAATGAGTGTTTCCAACTCAATACCAGCAGTACAACTAAACAACACATGCCTGGCCATAGGTATGGATCATGAGGTTACATTTAAGTTCAAGGACTTCAAAAACTTTTTGAATTTGATATTTTCAGCTTCAAGCACACAGAAGGTTCAAATGCTTACACTTTTGAATTTTTTGAAAAATGAAGAATACAAAGAAGGCAAAACCGGATTGACTTCCAAGTTGAACTCCTTAAGTGACGAGCTGCTTAACTTTTGGTTTTCTGATAACCCAGGAGCTCCTATAATGCTGGAATATAACATGCCAACAGTCTGGAAATCAGATAGAATTGAAAACAATAAGCTCTCTGATATTGTAAACTCTGTTAGATTTAAGCTATTTCTGTTGACTGATTATAGAGAGGCTCAGGAGAAGCTTTTGAGACAGGCTATAGAAGCAAAGGAAAGACTGGAAGAACACAGTAATGATGAATATGGCAACGAGAATAATAAAAAAGAGAAGCTTCATCCTCTGATTAAGCTATCTATGGAAAGAAGAGAGCAAAGAAAAACAGCGAGCCCACAAAAGTTATCTGACGAGCTGGAGAAGAGTAAACATCTTTTCTTGGACTTGGATGAGGATGAAATACACCATGGATTTGAGAAAAACCAGGAATTTTTGGGAAATGATGAAAACAATCAAGAAGAAGCATATAATGATGACAATGTTAATGAAAACAATGTTGAGTTTATCAATGAAAGCCAGTATCAATACCCATCTGTGAACAACAACCCTCTTGGTGAACTGGAGTTTTTAGATGAACCTAACGTTCAGAATGAGTTTGTGGATCAAGAGGGAAATAGCTACAACTACGATGCAGAAGAGCTGCTCAGTAAGCTGCAAGAAGAAAAGCAAAATGCCAAAGGCGACTCTTTATTGAAAGGTTTTAACAAGTTTCAGAGTAGGAAACGTCAAATGGATGTGATTGAAAATGGGTATGGGGAAGAGAATGTTTTGAACTTGGGAAATGACGCAGAAGTAGATCAGTTGGGGGATGTATCATTCACTGCTTCTCTGGACAAACATCAGGTTAAAGGAATATTTGAAGAAGCTGATAATTCGGAAATTGAGAAAACAGATGAAGTTGAGGCAGCTGATGGAAACTTGGGCAAGTTACTAAGAAACAAAACAACATCATTTGATTCAGAGCCACCAGTGATTCATTATGGAAAGAAACACAAAGGTCCAATAACATACACTGAAGAGGAACAAAGTCTAGGTGCAACTCAAAATACAGCAAACAAGGTAGTGATAAGCAAGGGTCTTTTAGATTAAGTTTTTTTGTTAAATAACTGTATGAAGTAGTATAATTTCAGCTCCAAGTATATCGTCAAAGAAGACGAAAACCATAAACAGAGTTATGTATTAAAAATTAGTAAAAAATAACAAAAATAATATTTACATGAATTACTTATAAGTCCATAGTTTCAAGTTTCTTGGAGATGGTATTGGGTGTCACATTGGTTGAGTATCTGCTTATCACTTCACCATTTCTGTCTATCAAGAATTTTTCAAAGTTCCATTTGATACCTTTTATTCCTAGAATACTTTTTTTTTTGTTTTTCAGAAATGTGTACAGTGGAATTGCGTTTCTTCCATTAACTGCAGATACTTCAGATATAATGAACTCTGTGCCAAATGTAGACGTGTATGTGTTTGTGATCTCACTGTTGGGGAGTGGCTCTTGACGCCCAAATTGGTTACATGGAACACCTATAACAACGAGGTTGTCTTTGTACTTAGAAAATAAACTCTGTAGCTGGAAGAGTTGATCATTAAAACTGCACTTGGAGGCTATATTTACAATTAGGATATATTTATCTTTAAAGTCTGACAAAGGAACGACATCTTTACCATTTGGCAGTGTGATGAAAAAATCGTATATTGATTGCATTTGGTTTTGTGAAGTGATTAGTTCAGATGCCATGTGCCAATGTTTTATTTTATAGAGAGCAAGAAACAAATAAGAGCCTTTCGAGTTTTTTATTTCAATGATGATTGTGTGCAGGTTGAGTTTAAATACGTTCTTGTAGTGAAATAGTTTGAACAGGTAGGTGCCTGTTATGGCTTTTTATTTATTTTAAATTCTTTTTTTTTTATGTCATTCAGCGGCCATTGGTAGCGCTGGTTTACGCGACACTCAACACGTGATGCGGCACTATGACATGTTTTAACCAGCCATAAAAAAAAACTCCTGCAGTGCTGTGCCCCAATATGGAAATATGAATACGTGGGAGGTTCCCCTAAAAAACACAGAATCTTCTGTAAAAAGCGACAACAGATAGGGGCTTAAAAAAAAAAAAAGTGTGTTTAAAAATCGCTGATAAGAACATCAAATTATGATTTGAAAATTCCCGACAGGGTTTCTAGCACTATTTAAATCACCATTTATCTGATCTGATAATGACAAATTTAGAACGTCTGTGTTGTTAATTAAAATCTCTTATTGATAACAAATACTTAAAAAGAAAAAAAAGCAGCATTAAAATCATAAAACCATCACAGAAATACATTTAAATCAAAAGTTTAACAATAAAAATGGCTCTTTCTGACTATATCCCTATCAAAGCTAAAAGTGCTACATCCAAATTAAAAACCAAAGAGAACAGAAAGAAGGTAATTGCTGGAGCTGTTACTGCTGCAATTATAGGAGCTGGTATCTTTGCTTATTGCAAGTCCACTTCATCAGCAGATCTTTTACCTAAGTATGTCAACGACTGTGGTAGATACGAACCATTACCTTTGATACACACAAAATCTTTGGAAACTATCTTTTCTGACAAAGACTATCAACTGGATTTGATTTCTAAGTTACAAGGTGCTGTCAGAATCCCAACAGAAGTATACGACACCTACGGCCAACCTGACTTATCAGTTCCTTTGGAAGACGAACCAATATATAGCAAATTTGCTCCTTTCCACGATTACTTAGTTGAACAATTCCCATTAATCCACAAGTACTTTAAAAAGGAAATTGTGAACGGAGTCAACTTAGTCTACACCCTTGATGAATCCAAATTTGATGTTTCTGGTAAACCAATCTTATTAATGGCTCATCAAGACGTTGTTCCAGTCAATGTTGATACCATCGACAGATGGACTTATCCTCCATTCGATGGTGTCTACGAACCGGAAACCGGTAAGATTTACGGTAGAGGTTCTTCAGATACCAAAAAGTTGTTAATTGGTGAAATGGCCGCTGTTGAATTATTACTTAAAGATGGCTTTGAATTTTCTCGTCCTTTAATCTTAGCATATGGCTTTGATGAAGAAAAGAGTGGTAATTACGGTGCCAAGTTTATTGCCACCCACTTACTGGAAAGATACGGTAAGAATGGTCTGGAAATTGTTCTTGACGAAGGTGGTGGTGTTAGCTACTTTGGTGACAACGGCTACATTGCCTTACCAGGTGTTGCTGAAAAGGGCTATGTAGATGTTGAAATTACTTTAAACACTCTTGGTGGCCACTCATCTGCTCCAAACCATTGGGACATTGAAACTACTGGTATTGGTTTGATGTCTGAAGTTAATGTTTTGTTAACTGAAGATCAATTCCCAATTGATATTGCCTTGGATAACCCAATTTTAGATTCTTTGCAATGTGCAGCTAAATACAAACCTGAGACCTTACCTAAAGAATTTGTATCTGCTTTAAAATCTAACAGTATCTCCAAGCTATCTAAGGCTTTAGCAAACTCCATGAAGAAGTTTACATTCAAGACTACCCAAGCTATTGATATTATTAATGGTGGTGTTAAGTCTAATGCTATGCCTGAGCAGGTTATCAACTTAATCAACCACAGAATCAACATTAAATCCTCTGTTGCTGAAACTGTCAATCACGACCTAAGAGCAGTCACTACTGTTGCTGACAAGTACGATATTGGTATCACCTTAGACTGGTCTAATGGTACTGTAAGCACCTTGAAAGAAGATACTGCCAATGGTGGATTTGTTGTTAAGGTTGTGAATTCCTTAGAACCAGTTCCAAGAACCCCTGTTGATGGTATTTGGGACTTGGTTGCTGGTACTTTCTCTTCTGTTTACTTGCACCCATACTTTGCCAACCCTGAATATCCTGAAGAAACTCAAGAAGTCTACTTTGACAGTTCAATGAACACTGGTAACACTGATACCAAGTACTACTCTGAATACGAGTTGGTCAGTGGTAGAATTTACAGATTCTCTGGAGGTGTCAGTGAAGGTGACAATGCCCACACAGTTGATGAATGGACCACCGAAAAATCTTTGATCTCTACTACTGGGTTCTTCTACAGTTTCGTCGGTAACTTCAATGGTTACGTTGGCGACTTAGATTTATAAGAAACATAGCGATTCTCTCTATATAACAATTATAACTTCAGAATGGATCATCCCATACAAAATGTGCACCTTCCCATAAAGACTGATAACAATGTTAGTCGGGTTTTTTTAAAAATTACATTTTTAATTTGCCGAAACGCAATCACGATAAACGAACATCCGGCGTTAACCTGAGAAAATATTGATCTTTTTTTTTTTTTTTTAGAAATTTCATTTTCGCAACTAAAAGTTTCAAAAAAAAAAATACCTGTATAAAAACAAAGGAGTCTTTTTTTTTTAAAAAAAAAATTTAATTATTATATCTAAGTAATGATATTAGCTTACACTAAATAAAACACCACACAAAATATAAACACAATGTCTTACGGTACTATTTCCGCTACTGACGCTATCAAAAATATTAACAAGAAGAAAACTGGTTCTATCATTGCGGGTGCTGCTGTTGCTGCCGCCGTTTTATTGACTGCTGGTAAGTTACTAAAATCTGGTTCTTCTGATGCTTTACCTGTATACGCCAATGATTGTGGTAAGTACTCTCCAATAGACTTGGCATTTGACAAGTCTTACAGCAAGATCTTAAATGACAAAGACTTCCAATTAGATTTAATTGAAAAGTTCCAAGACATCATTAGAATCCCTACTGAAGTCTACGATTTCTACGGTCAACCTGACTTATCTGTTCCTTTAGAAGAAGAACCTCTATATGGTAAGTTTGCTGCTTTACATGCTTCCTTAGAAAAGTCTTTCCCATTAGTTCATTCTACTTTCAAGAAGGAATTAGTTAACGGTGTTGGTTTGGTTTATACTTGGGCTCCTAAGAAGACTCATGGTAAGAAGCCATTGTTATTAATGGCCCATCAAGATGTCGTTCCAGTTAATGTTGATACCATTGATAGATGGGCTTACCCTCCATTCGATGGTGTTTACGAACCTGAAACTGGTAAGATTTTCGGTAGAGGTTCTGCTGACACCAAGCCATTAATCATTGCTCAATTAGCTGCTGCTGAATTATTAATTCAAGATGGGTTTGAGTTAGAAAGACCTTTGATTTTAGCTTACGGCTTTGACGAAGAAAAGGGCGGTACATTTGGTGCTAAGTTCATTGCTCAGCACTTAAAAGAGAGATACGGTAAAAATGGTATTGAAGTTGTTCTTGATGAAGGTTCTGGTGTCTTAGATTTAGGTAATGGTACTTTCCTAGCTCAACCTGCTGTTGCCGAAAAGGGTTACGTTGACATTGAAATTACTTTGAACACCCTAGGTGGCCATTCTTCTGCTCCAAACCACTGGCCAAGCAAGGAAATGACTGGTATTTCTATCATGTCCGAAGTCAACTACTTTATCTCTGAAAACCAATTCCCTGTTGACATTGATATGAAGAGTCCAGCTATTACAACTTTGCAATGTTTCAACAAATACAACTTAAAGCATAAATCAGTTGAACCTGAATTAGTCGACGTCATTTCTAAGAATTCCGTCTCTAGTTTGAGAGATGCATTAGATGGTACTTCTTTGAAATACATCTTTAAGACAACTGAAGCTATGGATATTTTCAACGGTGGTGTCAAATCCAACGCTATGCCAGAACAAGTTATCAATCTGATCAATCACAGAATCAACACGAAGTCATCTGTTGGTGAAACTTTAGACCATGATCTATCCGTTGTTTTAGCTACTGCTGAGAAATACGACCTAGGTGTTACTTTGGAATGGACCAATGGTACTGCTCCAACTGTATACAGAGAAGATAGTGCCAATGGTGGATTCATTGTTAAGGCTATTAACCCACTTGAACCAGTTGCTGCTACCCCAGCTGATGGTGTTTGGGATTTGATTGCCAACACTACTTCTTTTGTTTATTCTGATGATTACTTTACTAAGGGTCAAGACGGTGAAGTTTACTTCGAAGGTGGTATTTTCACCGGTAACACTGATACCAAATACTACTTTATCAATGAAATGGCCAACAACAGAATCTACAGATACAGTGGTGGTTTGCTAAGCATGGAAAACATCCATACCGTTGACGAATGGACCACAGCTGGATCTCTATTCTCTTCTACTGCCTTCATGTATGCCTTTATTGGTAACTTCAATGCTCACATTGACGAAATTGTATAATTCAAAGAATTTTATGAATAATATATATAGCCAGTAACATAATTTTGAATTTTAACATGTAACAAAAAAAAAAAAAGAAAAAGATAATTTTAAATCTTTGTCAGAGCGCATTATTTGAACACAAGCAAAAATCTTGTTTTAAATCTATAATATTTAAGCACCTAGATTTCTAACCTTGGCTTTCTTTCCTTTTTTATGTTTTTTACCACCAACATCGCCTTCAGTCAGTTTTCTGTTGTGGAAGGCTTGTGTTACCTTACCTTCAACTAATCCCATATGGAAAAATTCTCTATCCATTAATTCAACACTATTCTCTATTCTGGCTTGTTTACCACCATGTGTTATGTTTTTAGCACCATTGCTGCCATCAGCACCAACGTGACCAGAGAAAGTCAATCTGTCTAAGTCCTTAGCTAAATTGAAGTCGTCAAATGAAATATCTTGTTTCACAAGAGATTGTTTAATTTGCTCTTGTCTATTTTCAGGTAAATGGTGGAAGGAGTTGATTGCTCTATTGAAATTTTTACATTCATCTAAAGTATATTCAATTTCATCAACTTCGTCTTTGTCAGTAACCTCAACAATCTTTGGTGGTGGGTTAACGTATAACAATTTACCGTTAACATAATCCTTCAAAACATATCTGGAACCTCTGGCTTCATCAGCGGAACCGAAACCTTGTGTCATATAACCTCTGGATCTAGAGTAGGCATTCAAAAATTCTCTAGCAGTTGGAGTAATACCGTCACCACCTTCATCAACAGATTTGATAGGAATATGAATACCGTAGCAAGCTTCCAAGAAGTACTTAGGAACTCTTTCAACTAACAAAGCAGTTGGATTGATATGGTCTCTCAATTGATCAATTGGCAAAACACCATTCAAAACAAGTTCACCTTTGGTGTAAGCAAAGTTGGGGAAAACCAGACCTGGACAATCACATAATGTTACCTTATCAGACAGCTGGATGGTTTGGAAATGCTTTGTTTTACCTGGAGTGGCAGAAACAGAAACCTTCTTACTACCTACTAAAGCATTGATAGTGGAAGACTTACCAACATTTGGATAACCAACCAAACCAATTTGTGTTGGGTAGGCCTTATTTTCTTCTAATGGCTCTGGTGCTCTGGTTAAAAAGAGATCTTCTAATTGTTCAATCATCAATATCTTGGTTGCTTTTAATATATTTTCCGGGATTTGCTTTAGTTCTTCTTCTGTGAAATCATCTTCTTCAGGCATATCGTTGTAAATTAGATCGATATCTTCATCAGCAAACATGTCACCCAATTCTTGTTGATCTTCCAAGACCATGTTGGCCTTCTTGGCGGAGAAGAAAGAGAATTGGATACCTCTGGCAATAAAGTACTTGGCCCACTCGACTCTTTGTCTGAAAGTTAACATATCAGCCTTGTTGACCAGTAACAGATTTTCCTTTCTAGGAGCAACTTCCTTTACGTATAATTCTAAATCAACAGATCTGAAAAGTAATGGATCTCTGGCATCAACAATTTGAACAATCAAATCGGATCTTTCAACAACTCTCCAAAGTTGTCTCCAAACTTCGATATTTCTTTCGAATGGAGTCATAAGCAAGTCAGAAACTTCTTGCAAAGATGCAATTTCTCTTCTCCAATTCAAAAATGCTTCGTTTTCTAACTTGTTTAATTCGAATTTATCCATACCTCTTTCCCATTTAGGTCTTCTAGGAACGATCAAGTTTTTGGCAAACTTCTTCTTTTTATCGTCGATGTCCTTCTTGGTTTCCAAAGTCAATCCACTGCTTCCACCTTCTGATTTGTTATGATCCATTCTAATAATTTGAACATTGGAGAATCTATCAGCGGTGAAGTCCTTGTCGGCCAATTCAGCAGTGGTTAAAAATTCATCAAGGGCAGTCTCTTGGGTGACAGATCTTAGCTTGACCCATGCGTCTTCGGAGTGGTCTTCAGTTTTGAAGTGAACAGCACCATCTGGTAAAATCTTGATAGCATTGGCCTTGGCCTTTTGCTGTAAAATAGCTTTACCTAAACCAATTTGGTTTTTGTTTTTTCTTTGTACAGGCTTTGGACCTTTTGGAATTTTGAACTTCTTTGGTTCAGGATGCTTGACTACCATTTATATATTAACTGATAATAAAGCTCTTGGTTGTTTCTTTGGGGTTATTTATATCTATATAACTTGATGATATCGAAGGCGCTGAGTGTCAGAAAAATAGTTAATTAAAAAAAGAAAAAAAGTCTTCAAGTTTTCATTTGTCAGTGGAAACCAAAGTTTCCTAAAGTGGGAATTTTGAAAATAAAACCTGTGCGCGGGAAAAAAAAAAAAAAGAAAAAAAAATTCACCCAAGTAGAAGATCAGTAGTTTAATCAAATTGCAAAAAAAATAATAATAATAATATCAAGTATCATATCTACATACCACCCTGGTCTAATATATCACCATTTTCTTGGTATTGAACATGTTCTGTAACCAACTTAACAATTTGTTTGGTAATTGGCAAGTTCAACCATGTTGGAATATAAGCTTCAATCTTACCGAACTCTCTGGTTGGTAAGGTAGCATATGGGTCCTTGAATGGTCCTGAATTGGAAGGTAAGAATACTGGCTTGTTGGTAGGCTTAGATCCGGAGGTTTCTTCATCACCACTGTTTTTGACCTTTTGAGCCAAGTACTTTGAGATGTTTTCTGGGAATGGAGTTTCGTAATCAGCAATGGCATATAAGGTTAATAGTTTTTGGATTTGAACAGGCTTCAAAGCAGAACAGACTTCAAAGACAATATCAATGTCTTCAACAGTAGCCTTCTTAATTTGTAATAATTTAGCTACTTGCATGATATGTTTCAAACAATCTGGGCCTACAGCGATGTGATGTCCTTTGCACCATTCTTCTAATCTGGTGACGTTATAATGTAATTGCAAACCTCTCTTCCAAGACAAGAAGTTCTTTCTCATTATAATATCATTAAAAGCAACGGCATCAATGAACTTAAGCAATGTAGTTGTGATAGAAGTGAAGATCTCAGCCTCAACATGGTAGTTCTTCAAAGACCAGTAAATGTTATTTAATGAAGTTAAGATATCATCCATTTTATAAGTTGGTGAGCCAGTGTTAAAGAACTTTGGCAACAAATTATTGTTTTCTGATGATACAAAACCTGGCAATGATTGACTTAAAACCACAGCTGGAACAATCTTCTTTTCTAAATCCTTTTCTAATTTCTTAACCCATAAGTTGTAGACATTGTATGATAAGGCTTCGAAGTCATCTCTTAAATCAGCAATCAACTTTAGATATTCCTTGAATTCAGCATCATCAATTCCGTCAATGTAGGAATCATCATGTAAAATGGTCTTTTCAGCATAAACAACAAATGAGTATAATTCTCTAACATTTGTCAACCAGAAGGCACCACCTGGAATCAAATCAGCACCCTTGATACCAGAAACAATCTTTTGAATGGTTGATAAGACTTCAGCCAAGAAGTTTTCACTTTGTTTGGTTAAACCTAATCTCCACATGTCAGACAAAATGATAATCAAAATTCTGGCTGGGTATAATACTTCCTTTCTAGATAGGTTAACAGAGGTGGAGGTTTCTGGAGTCTTAAAGTTGGATAGTAAACCAGCTACAATTTCTGAGATTAATGGACCAGTATCGTTGAACAAGTTGTATAACTCATCGTTGATGTCGTTCATGATGGCACTGATAGATCTGTCATCGCCCATACCAAAGTTCATTTCGTCATTCATTCCTGAAATTAAAGAACCTGGTGAGTCCAAAGCACCTGATTGAGATATGTGAGAGTATCTTTTATTAACAGGAGAGGATTGCAATTCATGTTTCATAGGAGAAGCAATGATACTTCTATTTCCACCAACAACAAAGTCGGAAGAACTGTTGTTGATAATAGCCGCGGCTGATAAACCAGCACCTGCAGATAAAGCAACTTGCAATCTTTGAATTTCACTCTTCAAAGATGTGACTTCATCTTGTAGATCGGTATTCAAAGTGTTAGTGGTGGACAATTGCTCTCTGGTCTTAGTTAATTCGTCCAGCTTTTCCTTGATGTCCTTTTTCAATTCTTCTTTGGCTAGCTTGATTTCCTCAACTTCAGCTAAGACAGTTTCCATGTTGGCCTTGGCAAGCTGCAGCTTTTCCTCGTAGGACTTGACATTATCAGAGTGTTCAGCATTCAATTCATCAATGCTCTTTTTGCTGTTTTCGTTTTCTAACTTTAAGGCTTCTTGTAAGTTGACATTTGAAGATAGACTTTCTTGCAATTCAGAAATTCTAACATTCAATTCCTTGTTTTCCTTAATCTTACCAGCCAAAGATTCACTTAATTCAATTACCTTGTTTTCTAATTGATAAGATACTTGTTTCAAGTTATTTACAGATTCAGCTTCAGTCTTCAACTGGCTTAGTTTAGCTTTAGCAAACTTTCTTCTGATCAAAGATTGCACAACAACGGTTGATTTCTTCTTGTGAATGAAGTCTCTTCTTGGCTTTAAGGCTCTGATTCTCTTTTGTAAAGCAGTAGCAGCGTTGGTGTCTCTTTGGACAGCAAATTGCCTTTGATGCTCTAGCATTCTTAAGACACTTTGAATTCTAATAACAGAACTGATTATTTGGTTAGTGTCTTTTCTGACCTTGAAAGCCTTCATAGCCTTTTGAATGTCAACAACCAGTTCAGTCTTCATTTCAGTATCAACGACTTTTCTGATGTATTCACCCTTCAAAACAGAAGTTAAGTCTCTAATAGAGCCAATCACTTCCAAGTACCATTTTCTCCAGAACTTAGCCTTAATCTTCTTTTGAATTTGAATGATGGCTTGTTGTTGCTTGTTGTTTCTCAGCTTTTCCAAGTGAGCCAACATACCTGATTTGAAGAAAATCTTATTTAAACCTAATTGGAATTTGGATTCATCTGTGTTTGTTAAACTTAGAACCTTTTCAGTTAAATCTCTAATATCTTCTCTCTTTAGATCTTGAGAATTGTATAACTTGCTCCAATGTTCAGAAGGTGCTAAAATGTGATATCTTGATACAAATTCGTCATAGGTCCATCTGGTTGGGAAACCTGCACAAGAAATTCTGATGGTTTCCAAAACACCACAAGCTCTTAATTGAGACAGGACCATCAAACTATCAAAGTTCCAAGCAGCCTTAGCATCATTAGGTTTGATACATCTAATGTAGTGGACATTTGTGGAGTTGATTGTTTCCATTAATTCAACTAAGGAGTTTTTGAAGATGGAACCCAATGTAGGTTTCTTCTTTTGACCAGCTTTTCCAGCAGGTCTCTTGTTAGCAGCAGAAGCAAGTTGTTCTTGTTCTTTGTTTTCCAAAGCAGCAGCTCTTTCATCAACGATTGTTAGTAGTTCTATAAGCATATCACTGTTGGCTTTTCTCAAAACTTCCAAGTGACCTTCAGAGACAGTATCTCTGTTCTTTTCAATAAATCCTTCGGAATCGTATTCAACATCCAAAGCATAATGCTTTACTATAAATTTATCTTGTCCGAATCTTGGCTTTTTAAAAGTCTTATTGGTAGGTGGCTTGTCTAAAGTATCAATTAACTTAGAAGACCATGATTTATCATTACCGGCAGGTAGTCTAGATTCTTCATCAAGCAATGACAATATACCTACTTTATTTTCAATAAGATCAATACAAGGCTGGTTGTCATTGAATTCAATGAAAGACCATTCGATCTTTTCCTTGATATATTCTTCTTGTTCCAACTTGAAAACGTGTTGATTGAATTCTTGTTGTAACTTTTCATTGGCATAATTAATACAAAATTGTTCAAAAGAATTTTTCTTGAAATGTTCAAAACCGTAAATATCCAAAACACCGATGAAGTTCTTGACCTTGTGTTCAATCTCTGGGTTACATAAAGTAACGTTGATATTTTCAACTAGCCAGTCGAATAAAGCAGAGTATATGAATTTGGCAACAGAATCTCTGGCTACAATGGCTTGTTCGAAACTCAAATTAGAAATAATCTTTTCTGATCTTGTGGTAATTTGCTTTTTACAGATCCACTTGGCGAACATCATAGGATCTAGTCCCAATAGTTTACATGCTATTTGTAAGTTAGGTTCTTCTGAGGACAAAGATGCATCTGTTCTGGTTTTGGTAATTTCGATATTACCTATGTGCAATAAAGCAGCCAAGGTTTGGAAAATCTTGTGTTGCTTAGGTTGATCAATACCGACCAAAGCCAAGGCATCACAAGTGATTTGGTATTCTTTTTTATCATCAACATTATCAATTTCATAAGAGCCACCTTGATTTAGATACTTGTAGTCCTCAATGTTCTTCAAGGAGAACTCTTCTTTTTGTTCATCAGTCAAACCTTTCAACATCTGGTAGAAAATGTGGTAATTTCTTTCATTTTCAGGTTGGAATACAAGTCTTGATCTTTCCAATAAATAAGTTCTGATCTTTGCACCAATAATGGAGGTATTATCATCGAATAGAATTTCCAAGTATTTACCAAATCTAGAAGAGTTATCATTTCTTGTGGTTTTGGCGTTACCAAAGGCTTCCATAATAGGATTAGTAGCCAAGATCTTCTTTTCTGTATCAGAGATTTTTTCATCTTCAGAGTCAGATTCGTTTTCTGAGGCTATGTTGGTTCCATTTTTGTGGACATCTTCAACGGAGGCAAAGTATCTCATGATGTACTTGGCGGATACTGTTTTACCAGCACCTGATTCACCGGATACAACAATGGTTTGGTTTTTGCCTTCGTTTTTCATCATGGAATAAGCTTCTTCAGCAATGGCAAACAAATGCGGCTCAAGTTCACCTTTTCTTCGACCGGCGTATGCTTGAATCATATCTCTGGAGTACAACTCATCGACCTTGTCAAATGGGTTTGCAGCGATCAAAACTATACCCGAGTATGAGTATATGTTTAGCTGGGAGTATCTGGCTTTGATGGCGTGCAAAACAGCAGGTTCATTAAGGTATGATAAGGAAGTCAAATCTTCAGAGGACTCTAAGATAGGTGGGTTTCTCAATAAAGGCAAGAAAGAGGAGCTTTTACCATTGGTAGCTTCTGAAATGACCTTTTGAACGTCTGAATCAGAAAAATCAGTAAGGTCATTTTCGGTTAAGGTATTTGATTCAACCTTGACAACAGTGCCGTCTTCCAACTTCAAGTCTAGGTTGTATATGTTGCTGGCTTCATCGAAGTTCTTGGCTAAGATTTCACCACCAATCCAACCATTTTCTTTGTCTGGGTACCAACATCTGGTACCTGGCTGGTATAGCATGTCTGTGGAGTTATCCTTTGGGCTCATATTTTCCAATGGGTACAAATAATGATAGTAGAGATAAGGATTATCTGATTTAAGATATCTTGATCAATGGTAAGGATATGATGTTTGGTTTGATGAGATCAGAAGATGAATGGTTGTAGAAGTTTTTACGTGTTGCTAAAC
>JAJLRV010000159.1:0-50337 GCA_030567235.1 Hanseniaspora clermontiae | reverse complement strand
ATCTAGGTCTATCAGCAACACACACATTTGTTATTTGAAAATAGTAGCAGCAAACAATCCCCAAAAAGCAAACAAGAATTATACCAGGATTTTGTAACAATCAAATGGAGTCTGAAAATATTATTGTTCATGCTCGTTCTCATGTTATCAAATGGATCAATCTATCAGAATACTACAACGAAAATCAAAAATTGAAGAATGGGAAACGAGTCATTTCATTGAACTTCAAAATGACTGGCACAAAGAAGTCGATCAGATTTGGGCTTTATACCAAGAAACAAGGTTTGAACGCCACCACCGGTACCTTTGATAGCATTTTGCCTGGCAAAAACCTACCTGGGTTGTATCATTCTGACAGCACTGGTTTCAAAATTACTCCCACTTCTATCTTGAAGGAAAGAAAAGATTCTTTGAAGGAAAAAATCAAAATATCAAACATGCAGCCTGTCTTTCCTTTAGCTGAAATCCCAACAAGAAAGGGACTGAGCATGGAAATCAACATTGAGTATGAAGATCCTTCTCATTTAGCCATGATTTTTGAGAACGAACATCATTTAGGAAAAAGCAAAGCAGAATTTGTTTTCCAATTGGTTCCTGTTATGGAAAGCGAGGATGACAGCGAGGATGCCCAAACTGATGATAACAACAGTGTTTTTGCTCAATCTCCACCTTTGCTCTCCAACTCCAACAATGCTTCAAGCGATAAGCTTAACGTGTCTAGGGGAAATTCCTTTAGCAGAGCCAAACTGGACATTGATTTGAATTCTTCAGGCATTCCTACCTTGTCCAGAGCAAACTCAACAAGCAACCTTCAACCCGAGTCAGCCCATAACCTAAGGCGCTCATTAGGAGCTCTTAACAAGAGATCATTCTACATCAACGACAATACCATTTTTCAAGGATACGTAGCCAAAAATAGAAGAAACCCTAAATCCAACAATCAATTTGTTACAAGATTTTTTATTCTGGACATGAAAAGAGCAACATTGAAGTACTACCATAGCATCTCAGCAAAGAGCATCAAAGGTGAAGTATTGTTGAAGACATGTGTTATATCCTCTCATATGCAAAGTGGCCAGATATTCATAGACTCTGGATTTGAGGTATGGATATTGAAGCCTTTAAAGCATGATTATAAACCTTGGATAGATGCTTTGGACAAGTGTTTGAAAGACGAAAAGCTCAACGAAGAAAAAGAAACTGTATTTGAAAGATATGTAAAGATGAAAGAAAACTCATTGAAAATACAAAAACTGATTAAAGAGTCTAAACAAATGACTGTTGACAAAGAGTTAATCAACAATTTGAATGATATTTTTTTATTGACGCTAATTAAAGATCAAACGAATGAAAATACAGAAGCGGATGAGGCTGATATGTTTAGTTCCTTCTCTGCAGACGAATTTTATGATGCAATTGATGAAGTTCCAGGAATCATCATGATCGGAAATGACGAGTTTATGGATAAGACGCCAAATTCAAACTTTGATGACGCCATTCTAGAAGAGCAAGAAGATGAAGAAGAAGAAGAAATTATGAACACTAACGACTCATCTTCCAACCTGAATGCTCCAACACAAGACGTGACCTCAGGCTTTTCAAAAGATACAGTCACTCCGGCAAGCACATACCCTCTTCCTCATCTACCAATAAAAAGAAGAAATGATGTAACAGCATCAAAGACAAAACCTCCCTCATTGCTTTCATTTTTGAGAAAGAATGTTGGTAAGGACATGGGCTCCATTTCCATGCCAGTAACCAGCAATGAGCCATTGACTATACTGCAATTTTTGGCAGAGACTATGGAGTACTCAAGCTTATTAAACGATTGCACAAGTACCTTCTACAAAAAACATTACGATTCTAGTGAACTCAAAAGAAAAAGATTAGCATTGGTGAGTGCCTTTGCGTTATCTCAACTAGCCCAGCAAAGAAGCAAAATTAGGTGTTTGAGAAAACCCTTCAATCCTATGCTGGGTGAGACTTTTGAAATGGTAAATGAAGTCGAAAACTATAGATTCATAGCTGAGAAGGTAGAGCACAAACCAGAACAGGTGTTTGCTTTATTCACAGAAGGCTTTGGCCACCACGAGAGCGGCAGATTCAAATGGGAACTCTCATACACTGTCCAGCCGAGCTCGAAGTTCTGGGGTAAAAGTATTGAGCTATTAAATTACGGAACAATTTATCTAAAGTTTATTGACACTGAAGCCAAAAACACAGTCTTGGAAACCTATTCGTGGTCAGCTCCAATAACAATCCTGAAGAACCTGATTGCTGGTGAAAGATATGTCGAGCCAACAGGCGAGGTTGAGGTCAAGTGTGTTGAGAATCACTTGAAAACAGTCTTTGTCTTCAAAGCTGCCGGCGGTTTCTTCAAAGGTAGAACCGAGCAAGTCAAGGGTGATATGCAAGATGACTCTGGAAAGTACATAGGTAGCTTGGATGGTACCTGGACTGAGTCGTTGATGTTGACCCCTGAAAACGAAAAAATCTGGAGTGCTGGCGATCTGGTTCAAAACCCAGATGTCAAGTACGGCTTCTCGAAGTTTGCTTCCAATTTGAATGAAATAAGTGCATTAGAACAAGGTCTGATTCCTCTTTCTGACAGTAGACTCAGACCGGATGTGAGATTTTATGAAAATGGTGACATTGATCAGGCCGAAGAGTTGAAGCTGATGTTAGAACATGAACAAAGAACCAGAAGAAATAACCACGAAGACGTCAAGCCATCCTACTTCAAGAAAAGATCTAACCTTGACTACCGTTTTATTAGCGGGTCTGATTCTTACTGGATGAAGAGAGAAAGACAAGATTGGTCCTCAGTTCCAAAGCTGTGGTGATTCAACATACATTTGCCAAATTAAGCGCATTTTTTTTAGCAGTTTTAATCAAACACATATTTTCCGGTTTAGGAAATATTTTCATTTTAAGTAACTTTTTTTTTTTTTTTACACACTCCAGTGTGGGTTTGAAAGATAAACACTCTTTGCTGAAAAGATTTTGTTGTTGTTATATTCTTTGAATGAAAGCAGCATTTACACAACTATTTTGCTGTTTGTTATCAACTAAAGTTTTATTATATTGCAAAAGTTTGCAAAACCTAGCCTTGACAACAAATATTCACCAAAAAAATGAAATCTTTTTTCAGCAACGACACCAATTTCAAGCCAAGAAACAAAATCTTTGACTCCATTGATAACAACATTGTGCCTTTAATGCCCACTGATTCTAAGACAACAAATACCAATAGTGAGGTGCCAAACAGACACAGATCATTTATTAATACTGCTGCTAGACAAACTGAAAATAACAGCTCTGTTATAGGAGTTGCTAAAAGATTATTTCAAGACTCTGATACAAGTTACTCATCCTCATTTTTGGCAAAGACTTCTTATACACAAACAGCAATAAATACCGCTCAGCAAAATGGAAGCAGCAGTTCTAAGAAAATTACAATTGAAACTGCAAGCTCATCCAGTTCATCGTTTAGCATGAAGACAAGCTCTGCTAAAACAGAAAAAATTGTCAGCAATTTTCAAAGCAAAGATTCTAAATCAAACTATAGTTTTGATTCTACACAAGAGGCAAGTTTTAAATCATCTAAATTAGATAGTTCAAATGTTTTAAATGTGCCGGAAGTGGTTGACCTGTCTACAGTCTCAGATGAAGTGGATGATGCAGAAATGGACCCACAAGATACATCTGATAGTGAAAATATACACAACTTAAAACAATTGGTTCAAAAACTAAAAAGCGATAATGCTTTTCTCATTAGCCAAAACGAAAGTTGTGTAAGCGCCTATAATACCCTTTATGGCCACTATACGGAAATTTTTGACAACTTCAAGAGTTTTAGATCTCTTTTTGTGGAAAATAATAAGAAATCAGAAGAGATGGCTAATGATTTGAAAAATCAAAAAACTCTAATACAGCAATTGAAAGAGAAAACGAATCAACAATTCAGTGACATGGCTACAGTAAGAAAAGAGCTGGAAGGCCAAAAACACTTAGTATCAATGAAAGGGGAAACAATTGAAAGTCTCAAACAGGTTATCAATGATATAAATCACCAAAACAACAAAGCAATAATCTTGGAAACAAATAGCATAAAAAAAGAAATTGAATTAATGACAGATAGCATGGTAGATTTGAAAGTTGATATTTGTAATAAAATACCTACAGCTGTTAAAGAAGCTTCATTGCAAGAGTTAAAAAACCAAACCAAAGCTGTAATTGAAAGCTTTGAAGCAATGCAGAATAGAAATGCAGATGACATCAAGGATTCTTTAGAGCTAGTATTGGCAAAAAATCAGCCAGTGGACTATCAAATAATCAGGAGTGAAGTTGCTGATGTCATGCAAATGGCCAATAATACTCATAGTAGAGAGATTGATGATACACTTAATGCACTGTTTAAAAATATTTTTGAAAAGATATCTGGCATATTGTTGGAGAATAAAAATTTTAAAGTCTTTAAACAGGACATAACTAACGAAATTAGAACAACGGCTAGTTCTTTATTTGATATGATGAAAAATATAAAAGAAGAAATTGGAGTTGGCCAATCTATATCAAAAAGGGATGAATATCATAGCACACTTGTAAAAAACATTAATACAAAGGCAAACTCACTAAAAGCGGAATTAATGAACTCAAGTGCTGAAAAATTTGTAGATTTGGCCAATAAGCTCCAAAATATGCTATTGTCTATAAATGAGACAAAAGAAAGAGCTTTGCAAATATCACAAACTTCTAATTCTTTGAGTGAAAAATTAAATGATATCAAATTAGGGCAAATAGACAACATGATATTAATTAAAGACAAGTTTGGCGCCAATGAGACAGAGTTGTTACAATTCAAAGAGCTGTTAGTGAAATTAAGTGATTTGGTAATTACACACGCAAAGAAGGAACCCCGCTCATCAGCCGTAGCAATCAACAGAAGAAGCAGTACGGATAGCAACAGTACCCCTCAAAGTGAGAACAACCACACCAGAGAACTGACCGAGACTAATGAGTTTGACGAGTTAGTGTCATCTGAAGAAGAGGACTCGTTTAGGCTACGCTCAGAACAACAAAATTGGGCCAATTCAAGTTTTAAGAAATTTAATTCCAGTGATAATGTGAGTGTGAACAAATCTGAGTATGGGGAGCAAAAGCTGACAAAAAAAGTGTTGTTTAATGAGTCTGTTACAATTTTAAACAACGGGTCTACCATAAGATTGGCAGAGCAAACAAAAGACAGCACAGAAGACAACTTCACAATGGAACAAATTGATTCATTACCTGACCCAAACATTACTAGGACAGATGGTGGTATGATGAATTTGGGTGGTTTGAATAGTTTTTTTATGAACACAGGTACTGTACACGAAAGATTGAATACTAAAAAACCCAGACAGGCTAAAAATAATTTTATTCAAAAAATGAGTTCTGAAGACAACATATTCAATGCTTTTGAGGAGGTGAATAGCAGTAACGACAGTTTAGAAATTGACAATATTTTCAAAACTCATTTTAAAGGAGCTGTTGGGAAGAGGCCTGGTTACAGAAGAAGAAACCTCAAAAACTCAGGTAAAAATGGGCACGTGAACAAGGCTCTGAAATCTGAGAACTTTAATCAGGAATAACAGCCGCAAGAAAACATCATCATCATTTCACGTATTTTATTAAGAAAAACTTAACAAATTTACAAATGTAACAGAAATTGCTAAAAATAATTCACATCAGCATAAACAAATTTTAGAGTGTTGAAAAAGTGTAACGCCCGTGAATTTTTAAAACACGAGTGTTTCTGCGCGGTTTTCTAAAGATCCTGCTTGCGCCCTTGAAGGTGGGCTTTGCCAGTGCAATTCTTTTCTTGTTTATGGATTTCCTTAATTATTATTAGGGTTGGTCAATTTCTCATATTGCTTGGCTTTAAGAGATAATTCAGTGGCTTAAAAGCCTTGTTGAAAGCCACCAAAAACAAAGTAGGGTACACACTGCCATATTTACCACAACGTTTTATCAGTTTTTTTTTTTGTTGCACCAGAACGGGATCCCATTAAACACTGCTGCCATTTTTTATCAGTAGAAAAATTTAAACTCCCTACTAGATCTAGAAGAAAAAAAATTATTTTGCATGAATTATCACCCAGACAATTTTTTTACACTACAATTTCCATCCATCCATCCTTTTTTTTTTTCTTTCTTTAATAACACTCACTTGAAGAACCAGATCACATTTGAACTGATATTAAATAACCAAGAACAGTTTATCAACCATGAGCCAAGAAAATAAGGATTTATTTACCACGGCCTCTAAAGGTTATTTCACAAGAAAACCTCAAAAAATCCATGTGGCCCATAGAAGATCACCTAGTGAGCTTACTAGCTTAATGATAGAACAATTGAACCTAGGTGACGAGAACAGCCAAACAGGTGGACATGCCAGCTCAAACAGCGCAAGCTTTTTGCCACCACCACCAAATGTAACTGTTCATCAGTCACCAGGCAGAAACAATAATGCATCCGGAAATGGTGGTTACCATAGTAGAAACCAAAGTGAATCTAAACCCGACAATACCATGTCACCTGGGAATTTCCAAAACTCACCAAGATCTCATTCTAGAACTGGATCTTACTCAGGTGGGCATTCAAGAACCAACTCTAATCACAATGGTCACAGCAGAAGACAATCCTTGCAATTGAACGAAGCCAAAAAGCATGCCTTGGAAGAGCAAACTAAGAGGGGTGTTGTGATATCCGGAAATGGTTCTAATGGATCATCCCCCGAGGTTACAAACGAAAAGAGCACCGCTAACGATGATTACACATTCCCAAGAGGCAACAGTAAAGGGATATCTAGAAACAGCAGTGTAAATTCTAGAAGCTTCCAGTTCCCCCAAGCTAATGTCAATAATAACGACAATGCTGAATATAATAACGATTTCCTGAGTTCCCCAAGAAAGTTCAAATTTGGTTCTGGTGGATCATTCAGCCATAGCAGAAATAGCAGCTCTAGCAACTCAAACAATTTGAGCTCGAAGTTCCACCACAATCCATCAAACTCAGAATCAACTGGTCAAGCAGGCACAGGCTCTGGATTACTGGAGCCCTTTTCTCATAAACAAATTCCCCAATCAGTAAGCTCTACTCAAGGAAATTCTTCCACCAATGCCTCTGCAAACGCCGCTGCTGGGAACCAAAGAAAATCATTGTTTGCCCCATACCTACCGCAGGCCAATATCCCTAAGTTGATAGAAGAAGGGAGATTGGTTGTTGGTACTTTGCGTGTTAACAAAAAAAACAGATCGGATGCTTGGGTATCCACCGACGGAATTTTAGACGCTGACATCTACATATGTGGTTCCAAAGACAGAAATAGAGCTTTAGAAAATGATTTGGTTGCTGTCGAATTGCTATGTGTTGATGATGTTTGGGGAAACAAAAAAGAAAAAGAAGAAAAGAAAAGAAGAAAAGATCTAGGAAACAGTCAAGATATGGTTGATGGTGACTATCACAATGATGCCACAATAAACCAGCAATTTTCTCCTAGAAAAACACCTTCTTTCAACGGAGGAAATAACTCAAATGCCTTCGAAGATATGCTAAATAAAACACCTCCTCAAAACAAATCCCATCTATCAGAAGAAACACCTCAACCAAAATTGAAAAGAAAAGGTTCTTTAAAACAAAGACCAATTCAAAAGAAAAACGATGATGTGGAAGTTGAAGGTCAATCCTTGTTACTGGTCGAAGAAGAAGATATCAATGATGAATTCAAACCTTTATACGCAGGCCACATTGTTGCTGTTCTTGATAGAATCCCAGGTCAATTATTCACTGGTACTTTAGGGTTGCTAAGACCTTCTCAAAACAACAATGGTAATGAATCAAACAATTCTCAACACGGAGCTGGCCCCAATGCTAACAAAAAACCGAAGATCATTTGGTTCAAACCTACTGATAAGAAGGTTCCTCTTGTTGCCATTCCAACAGAACAGGCCCCTGAAGACTTTATAGACAATCCAGGCAAATATACGAAGTTTATGTACATGGCTTCTATCAAGAGATGGCCAATCACATCATTGCATCCTTTTGGTACTCTGGTTGGGCCAGTTGGGGAGATAGAAAACCCTCAAACCAATGTTGAGTGTATTTTGAAAAACAACAACTTTCAATCTGATGAGTACTTGGACCCGAATGATAGGAAAAAAGAAAGAAAAAACTTCAATAGCTTGGTTGTTGACGAATCAAAAAATGAATTCAGACCTGTTTATGAAAATCCTAATATTTGTATCATCAATGAGAATGAGGGCTTGGGATCTGATTTAAGTTTGTCTGTTGAGCAACTTGCCAATGACAGAGTCAAACTGTCCTGTCATGTTATTGACATATCTGAACATTTAGAAAGTGGTTCTAATTTGGATAAAAGAATTAGAAAAAGATCCACTGGTGTTTTCTTACCTCAAAGAATTGTTCCTTTATTACCCAGAAAGGTGGAAGATAATTGTTCTTTTAAGATAGGCTCTAAGAGTGCCTGTATTTCCGTCCACTTTGTTTTGAACATGAAGACTCATAAGATTGAAGAATCAAAAGTTGAAGAAACTTTTGTTTTGCCAAGTTACTTTGTCAAGAGCTCAGAATTGGCAAACTTTGATCCAATATACCAAAGTGTTTCTGAGTTGATCAAAAGAAACAGAGTCTCTGATTTCAATGGTGAGATTTATGATTTACCTTTACTATACAAGTTGGACGATGAAGACATGTCTTGTGACAGTTTAAAGTATTACTTCAACAACCGCAATTCCATCATTGATGAAATCAAAATGAAGGTTAACAATACAGTAGCCAAGAAGATTTACACTCAACTAGGCGATTGTGCCTTTTTGAGAAAGCAAACCGAACCTCTGTCCACAACTTTCTATTCATTTATGTTAAGGGTATCTGAATTCCCATTTTTGGAGAACGAATTGAACTTTGAAAGTCCTATCGACTGTTTGCACTCTATTTCAAAAATTGAAGATCAAGCATTGAGGGAAGTTGTTGAGTTGATGTTCTACAAGACCATGAACAGAGCCAAATACTGTGTTGCTGGTAAAACCGATGAAGACGTTATGGAAAACTTCTTACTAAACTATAGTCTGTACACTCACTTTACTTCTCCGTTCAAAAGATATGCTGACCATGTAGTTCACAGACAATTGAAGACATGCTTGAAGATGGACAAAGGAGAATTGACTTTAGAAAACGCTGACAAGAATGTTACTGAGGTTGAATCATTGAAGATTACTGCCGAGTACTGTAACTTCAAAAAAGACTTTGCCTTTGCTGCTCAAGAACAAGCTATCCACTTGCTGGTTTGCGAAACAATCAGTGATTTGACCAGCAACACGAGCAGCAAGTTTGACCAAATTTTGACTTTGGGTAGGGTTGTTCAAGTTTATGAGTCATCATTTGATGTTTTCATTCCTGAGTTTGGAATTGAAAAGAGAGTTCATGGAGATCAATTGCCATTGAATAAGGCAGAATTCGATATCAACAACAAAAAACTAGAATTGTTTTGGTCTGGTTCACAAGATTCTGCCATTTACTTGCCAGTTGACGAAAAGAAGCCCCAGTCATTCAGAAATTCCATCAAAAACAAATTCAAGACTGCTTCTAAAAACATTGCTGACCACGAATTGAATTTGGTAAGTCTACCAGAGATGTCTCCAGAGTTGAAGAAGAAATTCAACTCCATGGGAATGCAAGAGCCTGATTTGCATATTCTAAAGGAGTTAAAGAAGGAGTTCTTGCAAATGAAGGAGTTTGATCCAACAACCGAAGCTATAGATGTGTTCAGAAAGAGAACCGTCACCAGGGTCGAAGACTTCAACACATCAAACAATGAGTTAGAATTGGCCTATGTTCAAGAGATCAAGGAATTAGACATGGTTCCAATCTTGGTTAGAGCTGAGATTGGCATGGCTTTGCCTTGTCTATCTGTAAGAGCATTGAATCCATTTGTCTAGAAGGTTCTATGATTTTTAGTATTATTACTAATTTTTTTTATTACGAGTTTAGTCATCTACTAACAAAGGGTAACCTTGTTTTTTTTTTGTTTGTTTTTTTACTACGCGTTTTTACTAAAACGAGATTTAGTCAGCTCTTAGTAAAGGACATCCATTTTTTCTACCCCTTCTGCTTATAAGGCAATCGTGAATTCTTTTGACACATTATATAAATGATTGTTTTTTTAAAAAAGTAAGAAATTATGAATAAAACTGAAAAGAAAAAGTCTATGTATAGTATAACCAGAACTTTATTAATCATAGCGCTATCAGTACTAACATACTTTTATTTATATCGCGAAAAAATCGAAAAACAAGAAATTACAATGTCAGCAAGCAAAACCCACAGAACCATTTTAAAGCACTTTGTACCATCCTTCAGATCTGAAGGTGTTGGTGCCAAAGTCAGACGTAGCATTGGTGTACCTGAAATGCAAAAGTTTTCACCATTTGTTATGTTAGACCATTTCCACGTCAAAGCCCCAGCTGGGTTTGAACAGCATCCTCATCACGGGCAAGAAACCATCACTTTATTGCTTGATAACTACATGGCACACGAAGATTTCACCGGATCAAAGGGTATTTTGAGACCAGGTGACTTGCAATTCATGACTGCTGGTAAAGGTGTTGTGCACTCCGAAATTCCAGTTATCATGAGCACTAACGACAGACCAGCTCAAGGTATGCAACTTTGGGTTGCGCTACCAAAAGAATTAATCAACTGTAAACCAAGATACAGGGATTTAAGAAATGAAGAAATACCAGTTGCCAAGCCATACGACAACGATGGCAAGAAATTGACCGTCAAGGTCATTTCAGGTGAATCATACGATGTCAGTTCAATGAAAGATCTAGCATACACACCTGTTGTATACTACCAATACAACTCCCTAAGAAAGGGAACCAAGTTTGTACAAGAAGTTGATCCTAAGATGAACTGTTTCATCTACGTCAAGGAGGGTTCCATAAAGATCAAGGACAAGGTCTATCCTACCAACAGTGCGATTTTCTTTAACCCTGACGGTAATCTAATTGAGGGAGAAATTGCTTCTGAAGACGATGAACAAACAGAGTTCTTCATCATAGCTGGGCAAATCTTAGACCAAGAGATTGTGCAATACGGCCCATTCATTGACACAAGCGAACAAAACATTTATGAAACCTTCAGAAACTACCAAATGGGAATTAATGGCTTTGAAAACGTCAGAACATGGAAGAGTGTCATTGACAAGGGTGTTAACGAGGAACTTGCCAAGGAGTGGTTGGCCAAGGATGGCTATGAATTTGTTCCACACAAGTAAATATATATTAAACAGTAATCCATCAAGTGTTTATGTGTGGCGGGAAAGTGTGGTGGAGTAAAATATTCCCTGCTTACCTTTTTTATTTTTTTTTTTTTTTCACAGTGGGAAAAGTCACAATCAGGTTTAATTAAATCTGTGGGTATTTGCCATCCATATTTCTGGTCATTTTGTAAGCTTTATTCACAGCCAAATAGTCGTGACGGAGGAGTCGTTGTAATGACCAATGACGTTAACAGTAAAACCACAATCAAACTGTGGTGCCTTTTTTTTTTATTAAAAAAAATAGCAAATTTAAATACACCAAAATAAACTATAGTTCTTAGTCCTATTTTTTATACGGCAATTTTGATTACGTAAAACATGACTACGTGCTCTATATAAGCATACACTCAATGAAAAATATGGAGAGTGATTATAGAAAGTGTGAACAAAAACCCAATATTAAAATATATATATCATACAAATAATGGCTATTCCTAAACCACATGGTGGTGAACTAAAAGACTTGATCGCAAGAGATGCTTCCAACAAAACCGCTTTACTATCCAAGTTCGAAACTTTAACTCACAAAATCAGTTTAACCGGCAGACAAATATGTGATTTAGAGCTAATTTTAAACGGTGGTTTCTCTCCATTGACTGGATTTTTGTCTGAAGACAACTACAACTCTGTTATAGAAAAGTCTAGACTAGTCAACGGAACCCTATGGACAATTCCAATCACCTTAGACGTTTCCAGCATCGAAGGCTTAAAAGTTGGTGAAGAAGTTGGTTTATTGCAAGATAATGAAATTCCAATTGCCATTTTAAAGATTGACTCTTTGTGGAAGCCAAACAAAGAAAGAGAAACTTTGATCTTCTCTAAGGGTGACCCGGAACATCCAGCTAACAAATACTTACTTGAGCAAGCCGGTGAATACTACGTTGGTGGTGAAATCACTGGTGCTATATCCTTACCTAAGCATTACGACTACTTAGAATTCAGAAAGACTCCAAGCCAATTGAGAGCTGAATTCGAAAGCACAGAAGGCTGGGACAAGGTTGTTGCTTTCCAAACCAGAAACCCAATGCACAGAGCCCACAAGGAATTAACTGAAAGAGCTGCTAAAAACATTGGTGGTAAGGTATTGATCCACCCAGTTGTTGGTTTGACCAAGCCAGGTGACATTGATCACCACACCAGAGTAAAAGTCTACAAGGAAATCATCAACAAGTACCCTGCAGACACACAAGCCAAGCTATCTTTGTTGCCAATTGCTATGAGAATGGGTGGTGACTTAGAAGCTGTTTGGCACGCTATCATCAGACAAAACTATGGTTGTTCCCACTTCATCATTGGTAGATCTCATGCCTGTCCAGGATCTAACTCCAAGGGTGAAGAGTTTTATGGTCCATATGATGCTCAACAGCTTGTTGAGTCATACAAGGATGACTTGGAAATTGACATTTTACCATTCAGAATGATTACTTACCTACCTGAAGAAGACAGATATGTTGCCATAGACGAAATCACTGAGGAAGAAAAGTCCAAGACTGTGAACATTTCCGGTACTCAATTAAGAAACAAGTTGAAGTTCGGCCAAGATATTCCTGAATGGTTCTCATACCCTGAGGTTGTCAAGATATTGAGACAAAGAAACCCTGCTAGATACAACCAAGGTTTCTTGATCTCCTATGACTTAAAGGATAACAAGTTATCTAAGACCCAACTAACCAATGGGTTGATTTCCAAGTTCTTGGAACAATCTTCTACTAGATTCTTCAAGGTTATTGACTCGGAGGACTTTGCCAATGGTATTGACAGCCAAATTGTCAATGACTTCATCAATGCCAACTCCGGTTTGATCTTCAATGAACTTGATAATGCTAATGTCGGAAACATTGAGAAGAACCACTATGTTATTGGTAAGGATATAGAAGTTGAAGAGAAAGATACTGTTGAAAATGTTTTAGAAAAAGTATTGGCCCTTCTAACAACCGAAAACTTCTTTGTTTAAATGTTGATCATTTGACTATTAATAATGAATATGTATTTTTTGTTTATTTTTTATATTATCTTTTGATATAAAACCAAAAGCACAAAGGTTGGTTAATGAATATATAATTATTTATTTTGGTTGTAATAAGAAAACAAAAAAAAAAAAAAAAGGAAAAATCTTTTAGTTCTTTATTCATTATTTTCTTTACAAGTTATTGACCTTAGAAATGAAGTCGTTAGCCTTGTTCAAAACATCTTGCTTAGGGTTGAAACCTAGATTAACAACAACATTCAATTTCAAGTCATTAGATTCAGCGGCAGGAGCTGATAATACATTGCTTACAGCAGGAGCGCCAATCAATTCATCAAATAAGTCGTATTGTTGAGTCTTTGGAGCAGCCTTGGTGGCTTGGGCCAAAGTGAATTTATAGTTGAAGATTGGTTCGGCGTAACGGGTGCTGATTAATTCTTCAAAGATTGGGTCGTTGAAAACAGATGGTTGTTGTTGCTTTGGAGCATGGACATCCTTTTGTAATTGCTTTAATATTTCGCTGATTGGCATAGCAGTTGGCTTGACGATCTTTTCTAATTGTAGAACAACAGGAACAGGTTCTGGCTTCTTCTCAGCAACTACTGGTTGTCTTAATTGTATGTTAGATAAGTCCAAAACAGAAGTCTTTTTGATGTATTTGTTCAATTTGATATAGTTGTTCTTATCGATTTTGTTTAGGTACAACAAGACGTCACCCTTCAATAATCTGCCGTTTGGACCAGTGGCTGGGATTTCATCAAAAGCCTTAGCTTCTGATATGTTGTTTGAGTGTAACAAGGAAGAAACAGATGGGTATAGAACTTGGTTTTTGTTGGCCTTGGAGAAGATACCATCAGCACTGACAGGTGCGGATTTCTTTTCAGCGACTGGAGCAGCAGCCTTTGGAGCTGGAGCTTCTTTCTTTGGAGCTGGGGTTTCCTTGGCAGCAGGCTTCTTAGCGCCCAATAAAGCATCAAAGTCTAAAGCACTCAAATCATCTTCTTCTTCGGCCAAAATAGCAATTGGAGAACCAACTGGGACACCCTTGGCACCGTTATCAACGACAATTTTACCTAGAACACCGTCATCCAAGGCTTCAACATCAATGGTAGCCTTGTCAGTTTCAACTTCCAACAAAACGTCACCAGAGCTGAAAGCTTCACCAGCCTTAAATTTCCATTCAACAATCCCACCTTCAGTCATGGTTGGGGACATGGCTGGCATTTCCATGACAGTGGCCTTTAGAAGAGGTTGAGATCTAGTGTGGAACTTAGACTTCAAAGCTAGGTTCTTGAACAAATGAGTAGCTTGCAACATTGATACAGTAGTGGGGATGGTTTGTGAATGTTCTATTTGGTTAAGAGTGTTGATTTCTTATAGAAAAAATGAATATTCATGTTTTTTTTTTTTTAATTCTGTTGAGAGCTCTGCTGGGGGAAAAAATTTTCGTTTTTTTTTTTTTTTTTCCTTTCTCAATTTCCGTTATGGTGGATGCTTCCGCTTAAGCGCCTTTTTTTTTTTTTTTACTCGCACACGGTGCACACAATTCTCTCCACATATGCCATCGGTTTAAATCCTCTGAGGGAATTGGCATTTTACTGTGTTTCACAGAAGTAATACACAATCAGCCACCACATGCCAACTGAACTTATAAGCTTTAATAAGCTGTTTGTCATCTCAGCCATCATAAGATTAGCCTTGCTGTTCTACGGAATATACCAGGATGAACATTCAGTGATCAAGTACACCGACATTGATTATTATGTTTTTTATGACTCGTTGATAAGCCTGTTCAAAGACAACGGGTCACCGTACGACAGAGATACATTTAGATACACCCCTCTTCTTACATACATGATGGCGCCTTGTCTGTGGAACATCCACCTGGGTAAGGTATTGTTTGTTATTTTTGATTTGATGTGCGGATTCTACATCTACAAGATTTTGCAGAAAATAAACACAAAGTTCCCTGTTTACGGGACTGCTTTGTGGTTGCTAAACCCCATGGTTATTGCCATATCAACAAGAGGCAATGCAGAGTCTATCATGAGTTTTTTGATGCTGCTCTGCTTGCACTTGTTCATCAACGAAAAATACTTCTTCAGCGCAGCTGTTTACGGGTTGAGCATTCATTTCAAAATATACCCCATCATTTATAGCATTCCATTTTCCTGTTACTTCATTCATGAGTTCATCAACAAAAAACAATACAAGTACATTGCTAATTGGGTTTTGTTTGGGGTGACCAGTGTTGGAACCTTACTTTGTGTTACTTGGATGGTATACAACAAGTTCGGTGATGAGTTTTTGGAACACACTTACTTCTACCACATGGTCAGATCAGACCACAGACACAACTTCTCTGTGTGGAATATGGTATTGTACATGGAACAGATTCCCCAAGTGATCAAACAGGACTTATTTGTTAATAATGAAAAAATGGGTCCTTTCAATATGAATGCTATTCTGGATAACAAGTCTCTGTCAACATTCCCACAGTTGCTCATTTGCTGCGCAGTTCCTGTAATACTATTATTCAAAGAAACCAATACACAAAATAGCATAGAGAAGGTTATCAAAATTATTTCTATCCAGACCATGCTGTTTGTCCATTTCAACAAAGTCATAACCTCACAATACTTTATATGGTACTTGACATACCTGCCATTCTTTATAGATTACTTCATAAGCAAATTTCAGCGTAAAGAGTACTTTAGTTTGGTCAAAACCGCTGTGGCTTGGGTTTCGGGCCAAGGAATATGGTTGCTGTTTGGGTTCTTCTTGGAGTTCCAGAACAAAAACGTCTTTGTGGAGCTCTTTGTTGCTGGATGCGTGATGCTCATTGCCAATGTTTATGTCATTTGTGATCTAGTCCAGTCGATTTAATTAAAATGGGCTGCTATTTTTACCCGACACTATTTATTCTATTAATTCCCTATTTAAGACACTTCTATTCTGTTTGTTTCTTTTTTCCCACATGAGCACTAACTCACACGCCATGAAATTTCTTTTTTTTCATTTTATTTTATTTTGAGATCTATACATCAGCAATTTCCTATGTTAAGAAGATTACCATAAAACCCCAAGAAAATATATACCGAATATGTCTAGATTTGACTTTTATAATTCTCAAGGTTTGAGAATCGATGGGCGTCGTAATTATGAGCTGAAAAACTTTGAAAGCTCTTTGACTACCACATCTAACTTCAACAACTTCAGCAGAAACTCACAAAGCAATACCACATACTTACAAATGGGCCAGAACAAGATCTTGGTCAACATAGACGGGCCTAAGGAACCGACCAATGCAAACAGATCAAGAATTGATCAAGACAAAGCAATTCTGGACATAAACATAAATGTAACCAAATTTTCCAAGGTCAACAGACAAGTCAGCAACAACAGCAACAATTTGCCTGATAAGCAAACACAAGAATGGGAGTTTGAAATACAGAAGCTATTTGAAAAAATCATCATACTAGAAACATACCCAAAGTCTGTGATCAATGTGAGTGTAACAGTTCTGCAGCAAGACGGTGGGATCCTTGCTAGTATAATCAATTGTGTGAGCATAGCCTTAATGAACAACTCCATCCAGGTATACGACATAGTAACAGCTTGTTCTGTTGGTATCGTTGACCAGAAACACTACCTGTTGGATTTGAACCACTTGGAAGAACAGTTCTTGACCAGTGGGACCATTGCTATAGTCGGAAACTCATCATTGCAAAATATAGAAGATGCCAATGTGTGCTTGCTTTCCATGAAGGATATATTCCCCCTTGACCTCCTGGATGGATTTATGATGGTCGGAATCAAAGGTTGCAATACTTTGAAGGAAATAATGGTTAAGCAAGTCAAGGACATGAACATTAACAAACTTATAGAAATTCAATAAATTAAACAGGTGTTATATACTTTCATAATTATCCTAATTGGTAGATTTTTTGTCTCTCAGATTTCTCAAGAATGATTTGCTTTTACCTTTCATCGATGAATTAAATACCTTCTTTGTTAATAGCTGAACGTTTTGATTGATATCTGATACTATGTGTATATTGTTTCTTTTAGACAAAACATCAGCGTTCAAGTAAGCCTCATTGACGTGTTTGTTGATTACATAGTTTTCTTTCAACTTTAGGGCAGATGTCGACTTCAAGGTATTGCTGATCCAGGCACCCATACCAGAATCATAAGCAGCCAAGTCTTCAGATATTTGTTTCAGCTGCAAAAACTTCTTGTCATGTGTGACATTTGTGGCCTGAATGATCTTTTCAATAGATGATTCAGGAAGTGGGTTGTTGCTGCTTGGCAGAGGGTCATTTTCAAAGGGGAGTTCTCCTTTTTGCATATCTTGGGCTAAAGAGCTTTTATTTTGTTTTCCAAGTTGGGCATTTTCATGAATGGTTGTCATTTGATAGCCATCATTAACATCCAGGTCTTTGATGTTAGGTAAAGGTGGTAATTCATGGCCACTGTTCATTGTGCCGTACATGGGAACATTCATCAGTGTGTTATTATCATAGATTGTCTTTATGTCTGTGATAACGGTCTTCACGTCATCGTTGTCGTTTCCGTTATGTGTTGGGAATGCGTTCCAAGTGGAGCCTACTTCCGAGTAAGTAGAGACAACTCTTTTCTTTTGGGGAATCTCTTCTATAACATTGCCTTCATCATCAACAATATGCTGTGGTTCGTCCTCGGACTCTTCATCCAAATCAGGAACATCAAAACCATTCATCTCGTCGTTATCCGAATCATCAGATTCACTGTTGCTGTATTCGTTATCTTTGTATTGCGACTTGGATGGAGATTCAGACTTGCTTATAAAATTGCTTCTGGCATCAACCTCTGACTCATCGTCATCTATGTGCAAAGAAATCTCGTTGTCGGACTCACTCATGGAGTTATAGTTATCCAGAAATTCATTGTTGGAGTTAGAAGAAATCATGGAGTCTCTGATGGGGTTGTTAGAATACAAATTAACGATATTGTCTTCGGAATCAATAGTATTTGTGTTTGACATTATGAACTGTCTTCAAATATATTTATTACTGTAGTTTTTGGACTTCTGGGGAATATTCTTTATATCAACTATTAATAAAAGACTCTATCCCTGAAACTTAAGTAAAGATTCCTATTAATAAAAAATAAATAATAATTAGAGAAAAATATTTATAGAACCTGCATACGTTTCAGCGCGCATACACTTCACACGTATCTGAAACAGGAAGGTGTTAAAAAGGGGCGGGGTAACTCAACCAATTCACAAATTATAATTGCTTTTTTTTTTTTTTTAAAAAAAAAACTGAACAAACAAATTAAAAACTGAAGATTTAATCTCATTTCAGATAAGTTAATAGATAACGTATTCCAAATACCGATACATATTTAAAACTTGAAAAAAAAACCCCCTCCAATGGATGAAGAAATGCCTCCTTTGGTAGCCAATGTTATAAAATGTGAGGTTTGCAGAGAACATCCATACAAATACAAATGCAGCAAATGTTTACTCAAGTACTGCAGCATACCATGTTTGAATCAGCACAAGACAGAAGACAATTGTTCTAACAGACTTTATGATCCTTTGGAATACATAAGTAACAAGGAAATGAAGGCCTTTGACATCAAAAAGGAAGTTGAGGAAAACAAGAAACAAGAGGTCCAAACAAATCATATTGTGAAGCGTGACTACGAATATCTTCTGGGCATGGATAGACAATTGCAAGTGGCCAAGACAGATTTCAAGCAAAAGAATAAACAAACTCTGCCAATTGGCAACCCTAATGTATACAATAACAGAACTGTGAATAAATTTTTGACTGACAACGGAATGGAACTGAAATTTATCATGCAGAGAGGCTGTCGATGTTTTTTGATGCCTGTAGGCTCATCTAAAAACAAGAGAAACAAAAGTAGATTTGATAACAAACAGAAGAAGTTCTACTGGACTATTGAATGGAACGTTTTGAATAGCACCGACTCCCAGCATGAAAACACAACAATAGTCACAGACAGATGTTATGAAGATATGAAAATTATAGACTTGCTGCGTTATAAGTGGCCCAAACAAGAGTTCAAGAATGCATTCAACTTGGATCATATGGAAGATAAAGAAAACCTCAACTGGCTAAGCTTGGAGATGAAGGAGAAAGTCTTGAAGCAATATTTGAACCATGATAAACTACACGTTTTTATAAAAAAATTCCCAAACAAAATGAATAACATACTTGATACAAAAGACGCCATCAAAGTGCAGAATGCCGACAGCACTATATTATCTGAGCTTTTGAATTCCAAAACATGTATAGAGTTCCCTTCTCTATTTGTAAAAATTGATGATTACAAATTCGTTGAAGAGGATGCAGAAGATCCTGTTGATAAAAGGGCCATTGATCCTAAAGGAGAGTCTGTCGACTTTGGAAATGTAAAGCTCACTGTTTATGAAGCAGCTGAAGACATAGAAAATAGAGAAGCCCAGATAGTAGCTGAAAAAGAAAGATTGGAGGAAGAAGCCAAAATTAAACAACAGAAAGAAGAAGAAGAACTAAGAGCCCAGAAGTTGGCTGAGCAGAATCGTTTGAAACAGAAGAGAACATTGTCATTACAGGAATACAAAGGAAACAAGAAGCAAAGACTGGCGGTCCCAGAAAAAACAAACATTCCTGATTTCCACGAAAATGAATCCGAAGACAGCGACGATGTCACTTCAGAAGAAGAAGACACAAAAGAGAAATCATCAGCTTCAAACAGTCTTGCTGCTAGATTATTTGGTTAAAGCGCATTTATATATAGAATCATGCTGCCAGTGGAGCAAAAAACTTTTTTGAATTTTGTAACTTTATAATTTCCAATCTACGTCTATATTCATGGTCATCTGTATCTTCTTTGAATTTGTCGTTTCTGCTAGCATTAGTTTGCTTTCCCCAAACACCGTTGTTTTCGGTAATCAAAACACCAATTCTCATGTTCGACATTAGATTTCTACTTGCGTTTGAGTGCATGTATACCCCTCCATTAAACGCTTCAGTGGCGTCCTTTCCTATGGCCGAAACGATGAGCTGCTCTCCACCTGGATGGCCGGATATGAAGCTCGTCACATCATGGATTATACCTTCGACCAGTACCAAGGCAATTTTCTCTTCTTTCCAGTGCTTTGCTGCCTTGTATACAAATTCCTCAACTGTCCAGATAGGCAAATCATTGACAGAGACATTTTTGCTACCTTTTGAGTGTAGGTTCAGTTCATAGTCAAGAAGTCTTTGTTCGTTTTCCAAATTGTGTTTGAAGATATGTGAGTTATTGACTTTGTACAGTTTGGTGACAATTCCTGTGTAATACCAGGACAGGATAATCCACTTTTGGATATCTAAATAGTACCATTTGTACGATTGCCTGAAATCATTGGGAAATGCATGATGGAAGCTGTGGTTGGTTTCTCCCAAGACAAGAGCTCCCACAAGATAGTTTAAGAGTAGCGGCAAGTCCAAAGATGAGTTCACAGATGGCATTTTCAAATAGTCCAGCTTCTTTTTGTTTCTGGCCAAAAATACGGGATACTTGTGGCCCAAAGTCTCGGATAACAACCACTGTTGTTGGATTAAGGCAAGCTTGAGAAAAGTCAGCCAGAACACACAGTCCCACTTGGACACATTCATGGTTTTAGAGACTATCAAAGGAAAGAGCACCCAGTTGACAAATAGCAACTGATACCTGCTTTGATGCTGCCATTTTATAATCTTTGATGTCATATCATTGACAAACGAATGAGTTTTGTGTTTATTTATGCTCTTTAAATACTCCGATTCCGCTTTCTTTTTACCTTTGAACAGCAGATGACCCCACTGATGGAAAAGCCAGCCAAGTTCATAGTTTAACGGATCTTTAACTGTATCTATGTGCTGGTGGTGCAATAAGTGGTATGTTTTGAACTCTAAAATGCTTCCTAGACCAACACCAAGCCCTAAGAAAGCTAAAATACTGGAGGTAAGCAGTTCAAAGTGCTTATTGAATTGAAATGTTCTATGTGTAAAGTACTTGTGGTATCCTATAAACATAGCAACTGTATGTAAGCAATAATTGGCTAAAACAACGTATTGAAAGCTTCTGTCAAAATTCAATATAGTCTTACCCTTGAATATCAGATAAAACAAACTAAATATAGGTATCAGAATATTCACAAATAGATTGAACAATTTGATCTTTTTCAAAATGTGCAAAAACTTAGATTCGTATTTCTTGAATACTTCCTGCTGCTTTTTGATAATAAAATGTGCATCTCCAGCATCCGATATAAAGGAGTTCGAAAGCCCTATCCCCCATGATGAATTGTTCAGTTCTTCGGAAAGGGAATGTTTGAGCGAGAACCCAGATCCAAAGCCGTTGCTGGTATTATCATTATTAATTTGTTCAATGATTTCCTCAAATTCAGCCACAGGTATAGATTCCATTCAGCTGTACTAGTGTTGTTGGTGTGATAACCGTTGGTTTAGATGTATTTTGGTGAGCAAATCAGATAAGAATTAAACGAGATAAACGAGCCTTTGGGACAGATGGGATTTTTTTTTTTGGTTTGTTTGCTAAGACCCCTTGTTCGGATATAAGCAACATAGAATAATTGAGTCCACACCAAACCACAACGAAAACAAGAGATATACCAGCGACCAAACAAAAACTTGATAATCTAAGTCTATTGACTAGATTGCAATAAAGCTTTATATGTTTTTTATAAGTGAGAATTATAATAAAATTGAGTAATTTTGGCACTATCCATGCTGAAAAACATGTTCTTTGACGTATTCTTTTAAGAAAAAAGTTGAATTTTTTTTTTTTTTGAACATTTCGGCATTATTATATCAACAAGTCTAACGATACACCCTACATACACTTACCAAAATCAACCAAAATGTTTGCTTCAAAACTTAGATTGACTTCTAACGTATACAAAATTCAGCCACGTTTATTGGCTTCACCAATATGGAGTAACAATATTAGATTATTCTCCACCACTCCTATTGTACTCAAGAAGGCTGCCAAAGCCTCTAAGGCTGACAAGGGTTCAAAAGGTGGTAAGGGCTCCAAAAACGATGAAGAAGTAGTTGAACTTTTTAGTGAATCCCATTACTTAGAACTGTCCAAGACATTTGAATCTCAAGGTTACAAAAGATTTGAAAGTTTGATAGAAAAGAGAAAAGGCTCATTGCAAGCTGACCCTAAGGCTTTGGAATTTGTCAAGGTAGAAGACAAGGAACTAAGAGACATTGCTACTGCCACCAAGAAAGGTAACACTTTGATCATTTCTTGTTTTGACAAAAAAGATGTCAATGCAGTTATAGCAGCCTTTTTACAAAACTTTGAAACTTTGAAATTAACTCCTCAAAAAATTGCTGATAGTGAACAGCAACTGAAGTGCATCATCCCACCATTAGTTCAGGGCACCAAGGTTGAATTTAACAAATCTATAAAGAAAGACTACGAAAGCATATTTGCTGACACCAAGAAGAAGTACCTGGACCACAAGGATTTAGCTGTTGTCAAGTACCACTGTAAGAGAAACGATTCCAACGCCAAGAGTTTGATGAAGGTCATCGATGGTTACGTTGCCAACGTCAATGAAAACTTCAAGAAATTGTTGAAGAAGAGTAGTTTCAATGACGTTTGAGTGCATTGCAAAATACACATATTCCCATGTAAGTAAAAATAAAATACAAATGAAAAATTTACCATTAAAAAACCCTGAATTTTTCTTTCTTTCTTTTTTTATGTTTTTGTTATATCTGATTGTTTATATAAGTTGAATCTATTTCTTAGCATTGATGTGGATTTCTGAAACTGGGTTGATAACACCAGAAATGATATTTTTCAAAACTTCATCAGCCTTTTCACTCTTTAAGATTTGTTGCATTCTTTCAATGGACTTTTGCACTTCAGCATCGGACTCCTTATTCAAAGTTTCTTCATCTACAGAGCTCTTGGCAGACAGCTTGGTCTTTTCTTCCAATGATTTTTTGTATTCTTCAACCTCACTGGCGGCATCTTTCTTGACTTGTTTCAACTTGCTGACTCTGTATGCCTTTGCTTCGTTTATGATGGCTTGTGCCTCAGCTTCACAGTCAAGTAGTTGTTTAATGTTAGTAGAGTAGGCCATATTTTTCGTGTATGTTAATATTATGTATGGTTTGCCTAATCTGTGTATCTAATGAATGACCATACACATAATTTTGTTGTTAAGATAAATAAAGGTTGTAAGAATTGTTATGCTTTTGTTTTTTTTTGTGGGTTTTGCCTTTTTTTTTTTTTTTTTTTTCCTTGCTTTTGAAATTGTACGCTTCCAGTTTTTTGCTGCTTGTTTTTTATTATCTCCTCTTCAGCAGTAGCAATCTTTATATCCGCCACAGTCTGTGGCATCATTGAGTGAACATGTTATAAACTTAGCTTCACATGACTTTGCAAAAGACCAAACACATGCAATGGCGAGTCTCAGCAACAAAAACAATAAGCTGAAGAACTTAGTTTCTAACATAACGGCAAATACTGTCAGTTTCAGCAATAAACGAATAAGATCCTTCCTTATCATATTCCCAGCTCTGTTAATATGTGGGTTGTTTCTGTCTTTGATAACTCCATCGTCATGGTCATCATTCTACTTTTTCAGCTCAAGAAACTTTGTCAACTCAATTTTTGCATACAAAGGCAACCTGATCTTTACCATAATTTACATTCTATTATCCTTTTCTAAGCTCATTGACTTTAGAAACATCTCCGACATATCACATTTGAAAAGAATCTCGTTGCTTCCTTTACCCACAGGACTGGATTCCAGCAGCTCAAAGAAAGTGGTCACCAGTGGGAGAAAAATTATGGTTATACAGCTGGTAAAGTTTACTCTAAAAAATGTAATTCTTTTTATAAATTTTTGGATCATCGATCACATATTCATCTGGACCGGTGGGAAATGCCATCTGGATAGCTCAGTTGTGAATACAATCACAGATGCTCAGAAGTGCAAAGTCCAAAGCGGAACATGGGAAGGTGGGTTTGACATCTCCGGCCATTTTTGCTTTTTAACAACTGTGTCGCTGATCTTCTTTTATGAGATAAATGAGATATGCAGATTCTACGAAACCAACGACTATAGAGACTTTACTCCGTTTACAAAGGCAGTGATACTTGCCACAGCAACAACAGTCTATGTATGGTGCTTTTTGCTGTTTGTAACTAGTATATTTTATCATACGATAATGGAGAAAATTCTGGGCTTAATCATGGGCTACATATGCACAAGTGTTATCTACAATATCCCAAGATTGTCTCTCATCAAATAGTGTTTCTGGAAGAAAAACAAAAATATGTGCATATTCCAGAAAGTAGATAGAAGTTATTGGTGTTTTTGAGGCTTTTTCTTTGTAGATATATAATCATTAAATACTTCCATTTTCACAATGGTTTCTAAAGTAGAGACTCCTCTGTCTAGATCGCTCTCCAAATCTAGTTTAGTTTCTTTGAGTTCTTTGATCTCCGCCTCAAGCATTTTCAGTTGTTTATCAATTTGAGCTTCATTAAGATGAAGGTCTGAGTCCTCGTTTGAAGGCATGCTCATGAAAGATTGATAATCAGATTCAATGTGGTATTTACCATCTTTTCTTTCGATTTTGCACTTTGTGGCGGATAAATAACATACGCGTAAAAAATATATAAGCGCACGTGAACATCGCAAGTTTAACTCATGTATTTGCTTTGGATATAAACAACACCTTCAGAGTCCTCACCTGTATCTGCAGAAAATAAACTGGCTACAATGGTTTTGGCAACATCACTGGACTGAACACAGTATCCAAAAAATCTTGATAACATTGTTTTATAACAGTTGTAGGCAGCCATCTGTGACATAAAACTTCTGTAATCTCCGGAATCACTTAGGATATATGTGGTGAAAATGTCATAATTTGAATTACAAACCACATACGGGCCAGGTCTTACAATAAAGAGCTGCTTAAATTCTAATCTAATGGCAATATCTTTTTCTAGGTCGACTTTATTCTTGAAGTACGGAACAGAAGCCGCCAATGTGTAACTGTTGAAACTGGTAAGCAAGACGATCTTAATAGAAGCGTTTGTGACAGCTTGGATTATTGAGAAAGTGAGATTATAGTCAATATCTCTTTGCGAACTCTTTTTTAATATTTTGTTGCTGTTTTCACGTTTTAAAGCTGATTTTGTTGTACCCAAGCATGACACCAACCCTGTAAGGCTTTTGTAATTGGGCAACCCAATATCATAGATGTCACTTTTCCAACCAGTTAGTAAATATAGCCAATGGTCAGAATTTGGGTATATAACTTCATAAACATGTATTTTTCTGGAAAACCCTTCCTTCTTTGATTTCAAAGAAGATTGAATAATTAGGGCAGTGTGGCCTAGTTGAAGATCTACTTCTTTTCTAGAAATTTCATCAAAAACGATATTATATTCGTTTAGAGAATACAATAACTTCCCTAGCGAAGAATCATTTCTTTTTAGCAAAATTAAACTGATTTGGCAGGTCTTGATATTTGTTTCTTTTTCAGGGTCAACTACTGATTCAACAATTTTGTGAACTACTTGGGTACCTATAGTACCTGTTGCTCCTAAAATCAAAGTACATGTTTGGTCATAATCTTGTGAGCTGTCTATCTGTTCCAATGTTTTACAAACGGATTTGTCAACAAAATTTGAATCCAACAAAAATTGATATCCTTTCTGAACTAATTTAGCAACTGTCATAATTAGATCTTGTAAAATTACAGTACAGATTGGTTTTCTGTTTTTTAGTTTCTTTTCCTAAAATGGATATTCTGTATATTTAATCAATTCCATTCACTGGAGAGAATTATTTTTTTGTTTTTTTCAAAGAAAAAAGTATAAATGGGATATCAAATTACACAAAAAAGGAACCTGTTGTATTTTTGATCTTTCAAAAAGATTAAAAAATATGGTAACGTGTTTAATATTTATCTAAAGCAAGGATTAGGCGATGTCACCAAATTAAAAAAGACCTGAAAAGCAAACATTGCTAATGTCTGTATACTCATTTATGTTCAAAAGAACTAATATTCCCGGTACTCCTAAAGAGTCTGACTTTGGTATTATGAATACCAAAGGAGACTCTGAGATAGCAGCTTTAAATAAACCCCAAATTTTACCAGCAAAAGGGACAAATGTTCGGAGCAACAGTCACTATTATTTCCAAAGCATCAATCCACTTTTGTGTGGAGTGGTGTTTATAGGCATATCAGTTGTATTCATAGTTATTGCAATGACTGTAAATTACAAATCTAGAGCAATGTTGAATGAGTTAAAAGCTGTAGAAAATGACCAAAATTTATCCAAGGATATTGAACTTGGGGACGTTAATGTCAGCATTGATAGTTTGCCAAAAAATGTAGCCTTGCAGAATAACATACAATATTATGATAAGTACATGTTTGACTTAGTGTATGATGAAGACATTTTGAACCAACATAATAATGTATCAAAAGATTCAGCGCAGATTAACAAAGAAAAGAAAAAAATTGACACCAATGAAGGTGAAAATATCATCCACAGCGGTACAACTCTTTTAAGCAGTGGGAAGGTTTCAAAAGAAGCTAATAATCAAAAATTCTTTGATGACGACACTTCATGTAAGGTTGAAAAAGACATACCAGTTAAAAGGTTGCCTAAAAAAAATATTCTGTTGATAGAAAAACTGTATAATGATATGATAACTGGAGGTCCTGTTTGCGACAACATCAAACTCTCTTACTCTTATGAATACATCAACAGTGTAAATAGAATCGATGACTATGAGCCTGAAATTAATATGAAAAACTTTAAAAACTGTCCTGTGTCACTACAAATGCAGCCTTTTGAAAATAAAGTAGAGGCTATGAAAAATATAAAATTGGTCAATCACTTCTTATTCAAGGGGAAAATACCATTAACAGAAACACATGCCATTGAAGTACTTCTCTTTAAGCTAATTACAATGCTTGTCAATGCCACAGAAAACGGGTACTGCTATGAAAAGAAATTTTGTGATGGAATTCAAAACTTCTTCAACCAAGGCATAATATGTGAGTACTTTTTTGCCATTGATAATTACTTGCTTCAGGATTGTCTAGTTAGCGCGTTTCTTGATTACTTTCAAGGACACTGCATGTTCCCCTATCTAGGGAATACTTCATTTATCAACTACACATACCAAATAACAGATGGGTTTCAAGTCGATGATATCTACAACGAGTCATTTGGCATGATCATCACAATGCTTTTAAACTTCCACATGTTACTTGACAACAAAAATGATATTTACCATGATGCTTTGGAAAATAGCCACAACGAATACATATCTAGAAAACTTAACGAGTTCTTGGATTACTACTTGAACTTGATACCTAACAACGACAAGAGCAACACTGATGATACCACGAGCTACATAGTCAATCAAGTGATCAGCAAACTACTAAAATCTGTAGAAATCATGGCGCAACAAAGAAACCCTCAAAATGTTTTCTTATATCTTCAATCAATTTTAAAAATCTACACAAAGCATCAGATCTGCTGTTTGAAAAAAAAGAACAATGCACATATCAGTTTGGAAACGGATGAAAAGGTCTATGCCATTATCATGGATGTTTTGAATGAGTTTGGATATAGCAACCACTCGATAATCAAAGTAATCAAATCTTTCAGTTTGATTTTGAAGGAGGAGGGATTTCCTGAAGAGGTATGTTTAAAACTCGGCGAGGTTATAGATAAAGAAAACCAGCAGCGTGTACCAAAACCTAAAATTGAAAAGCAAAATGCACCTTTGAATGTCCAGCCAGGAGCATGGAATATATAAGACAGCCATTTTCTATTTGTTTTTCATTCATTTGATGAAGCTAGTAACAGACTTCTAACCCTCGTATCTATCGTTCTCGGCAGATAGAAGATGGGCATACTTGTTTCTCTTTTTCTCGTCAACATCGATGGCCTTTAAAATTTTATTTGTGATTTCATCAACCATTGGCAAGGCCATGTTTGCAAGTTCAAGCAATCTATAAGTTTGTAATGGAACACCGCCTGGTTTGTCAAACTGTACTATTTCTCTGTTCTTATTCAGTGCGACCAAAAGCTCACCATTTGAAAGCATTTCTTCTCTAACGGAACAATCTATTACCACAAGCTCCTTTCCTGCGTTTGTATTATTGCTTTGCTTGATCAGCTCTTCTGTTGGCAGCTGTTGGAATATGTTAAACTTGACGGCGATTGGGATGTGTAGAACACCCAGATTGACACCGTCTCTTTCGTCGAGATCTGTATACACCTTGTGGATTTTTTCATTCTGAACCTCAACATAAGGTCTCTTGAAGTGAAGTAAACTTGTTAGACATGCTATACTGGCACATTCCAAAAACCCACCGTCATATTCCAGAACATGCAGGTCCAGTCTGATATCCCAGACCTTTTCACCGGCAATAATGCACAGCTGCTCCAAATCCAAAGCATTGGATCTCAAGATCATTGACTCAAGGAATCTGGTGTAGTAACCTTCAGCAGAGATACTGTTGGGTTTGGAATAGTTTTCAAATTGCAACCCTGTAAGGCCATTGATTTCACAGTTAACGTAAAAAGAGCCTTCAAACGGTCTCTTGTCCTTTGGCTTCACTATATCAGCGGTGATCTTACAATGGACTCTTGTGCTGATGTTTCCTTCAGGAGTGACCAATGAAACATAAACATCCCCAAAAGCATCGGGGTTTATTTGTATGTCAAGGTTTCTGGTTTCAAGCAAAGACTTTCTTCCGTCTAGTCTTTGGTTCTGGGTTAATAAGTCGAGGATGAACTTCTTCTCAGTGTTGCTGAGTTCCAATTCTTTAGCCATCTGTGTTGTTTTCAGTGTTCTTTGGGGGACACTAATATCATCTTCTTCTGAGTGTTATGAAAGTCAGAGATATCAAAGCTACCATTTCCACAGCGAAAAAAAGCAAATGAGAGAGAAAAAAAAAAAAAATAACAAAATTGGAAAAAGAAATTTTTCACTAAATGTTTTGTATAACGCACTTTTTTGTTGTTTTCATATAAATAGTTTGTCGGAGTTAACAGCATCCTCATATAAATCATGGTTTGGCTAGCCAGAAGCATGAATCTCTTCCTATGCATCCTTCGATCCCCTCCAGACTGACCCAGCCTTCATTGCTGCTGGATGCACTCATTTCATCAGAGTACTTTTCTTTCAAACCATCGATTGGGGCTCCTATGCTGAATCCTCTTATCTTCACTTGCCCGATAACATCAGTATCTTCCTTTTTGTTGGCAATTTTGAACTGCAAAGTTGGGTAGATGACACCTGCTAGGGTGACTGCCTGTTCAACAGTCTTTTCAGCAAAGAAACGGAGATCATATAAATTGGTGTAAAACAGTGGGCCAAACAGCTTCACGCTTTGTATGTTGGAAAAGTCAATGTAAGTTTCTAAAGAAGCTCTGCATTGGAGGTTTGCCTTCAACAAAGACATGACTTCTGAGCTGATGGCTTGAGTTTCTTTTCTTGTAATAAATACGGCTTTTAAGCCTTGCAAATGTTTGTCAACGTAAGTAAATTTCTTTGAACCCAAATAAAAATTGTCGAGCAGAAGAGCATGGAATACTCTAAACATAAATGTTCTTCTGTTTTTCTGGTAGTTGGTCAATGAAAGCAGCTTGTTTATGTTCTCACTGTTTGTCTGCAAAAAAGTAGTTGTTTTTGGAATTTCTAAAGCATCATTTTTTGTTTCTATATTAGCAAAGTTGTTCTTACCACCTAACATCAAAACGCATAATGCTTTGTAGATTAATTGGACATTATCAAAGGATTTGTTAACAGAATCAGTCAAAAAACAAAACTCATCATTGTCAGTGATAAACATATTTTGGGGCAAGACAGCCAAAAATGATGAAACTGCAGAAACCAAGTTGTTTTGTGTGAACACTGTGTCCTTGTACTCAAACAACCTGGAGTTATCAAGCAACAAGTAATTTTCTTCCGTTATAACGTTTTCCTTCACAAATGGGATGAACTTTACGCTAGCAGTCAAAGAACCAATGGTGGATATATTCGATTTTTCAGAACTGAAATTGTCGTTCATGATAATAACTTGTTTGTACCAGCTTTCAGATCCATTCAAGTAGAAGTCCTGCTCTAAGTTGTCCAATACCAAGTGTGTGAATTTTTTCTTATCAACAATATCCCTTGATCTAGGAATGCTATCAATCAAAATCAATTCGTGAACGATCCCTGACTGTTGTTTGCTTTTTAAGTTCAACTCCAAAACACATCTTAAGCACTCCATCAATGTCATAAGCCCGTTTGGAGATGAGATATCATAAACTAGAGCGATGACTATTTTTTCTGATTCAGTAGAGCTATTAAAGTAGCTGAAGAGCTTTCCAACTTCTTTGTATGAAGGGTCCTTATTGTGAGTGGCAATCAGGTCTAATATGTCTAGGAAATTACCACATCTAAATTTATAACTTTTGTTTGGTACTCTAAGTTTCAACCCATCAATAAGGTTAATGCTATTTTGAATGTTATTGGACAGAACATTGCTCATCACAGGGGACTCAAGAGGATGTCTCGTTGAGGATTCATAGTGTTGGAACTTCAAGGATATCGGGTCGCTGTGTGTATTAATGTAAATCTGAGCAGCCACCAGAGTTACCAATACACATAATACAACAGCAATTCCTGATATGATACTAATCATCTGTAGAAGCGATACTGTTTTTGTTTGGTTTTTTGGGGTTTTTTGGTTAAAGATTACAAAAACTGAAAGAAAAAAATGTGAAAGTGAAAAATAACCATGGAGTAAAACGCGTCGTTTATAAAAGACCATCTGGACAAGCTTTAATCGAATAAATATATTTTGATATTATTTTTTGATAAAAAGAGCCTAGAGAGGGGTGATACATGTTGCATACGAAGTTTTAATTAATTCGATGTATATAAAACATATTGCAGTTCTTCTTACTTCTTGTCTCTGCACAAGTTCAAACAGGCTTTGATTCTTTCAAGGTTGCTGTCTGTGTAAGACAGTAAATTCAAGTTCTTGATGAACCACCAAGCTGATCTGTTGTTTTTAATTGGATAGTCAATTTTTCCAGGAATCTTGGTCTTCAACATGGACAGCTTGTTGTAGGAGATAGACTTTTGGTTGGTCAATCCTAGCAACCCATCAGAACCACCGAATTTACCGTATCCACTCTTTCCTGGGTACCCACCAAACGGCAAGTTTGAAGGGTAGTAGGTAGCAAAGTCATTCAAGGCAACGTTACCTGTTTCCAGGTTATCAGCAATGTGGTTCATAACTGTTTCATCGGAACCAAAGATGGAGGATCCCAAACCAAAGTCATCGGAGTTAGCTTGGTTGATCAAGGATTTGATGTTAGTGTCCCCCTTGAAGCAACACAAGATTGGACCAAAGACTTCTTCATGTGCAATCATACATTTGTCGTTGACATCTATCAACAAGGTAGGTTCAAAGTAGAAACCATTTGGATGGTCTGGATGGTGGTATCTCTTACCACCATTCATCAACTTGGCACCATTCTTCACAGCATCCTTGACCAAAAACTCTAATCTATCAAATCTGTTGTCACTAATCATAGCACCAATGTCAACTGGATCTTTACTAAACAAGTCTGAGCCAATTTTCATGGTTTTGATTCTTTGGTGCAGAAGCTGTGTCAAGGCTGTGTAGTTCTTAGGCTGTATGATGACTCTTTCGATACCAATACAGTTTTGGCCTGATGATTGGAAAGTACCTCTCATGATGATACTGCTGATCATGTCTATATCTGACCATGAGTCCAAAACAACAAAACAATCCTTACCACCAAGTTCCATGACATTTGGGATGATGACATCAGACAAGTTCTTCAAAATCTTGGAGGCAACTTGCTTGGACCCAATGAAGGTCAAGTGCTTGAACTTGGAGCACTTGGTGAAGTAATCACATACATCATCGTTGTTGGTAGGAGAAGGAGGCAGGCAGTAGAACAGGTTGATCAAATCAGGGTCATGGCCGTGAACAATCAAGGCTTGCTTGAAGATGTTCATGAAGATTAAAGAAGAGAAGATGACTTGCTCAGAGCACTTGACAATAACACCGTTACCTGTCACAATGGCAGGAATGATAGGATTCAGTAGATTGTGGAATGGGTAGTTCCATGACACAACAGCGGATACCAGACCCAAAGGCTCGTACTGGACTCTAGTGCCCTTGTACAGCTTCATGAACAAATGCTCACTAGAGGCTGAAGCGGAACTGGTTTTCAAAATCTTCTCGGCATTGTTGATGGTCCATTTTAACTTTTCAAAAGAGACTAAGATTTCACCCAATGAGGCATCAACGGCCAATTTACCGGAGTCCAAGGAGCATATCTTGACAATGTCTTCTTGGTTTGCCAATAAAAAGTCGTAGATGGTTTGGAGAACAGCAACTCTGTCCTTGACAGTTGTTGCTTGTTTCCAGTACTTTTGACTCTTTTCAGTTTTATCAATAACTTCAATCAGCTCTGGCTTTGTCATGGATGGGATACCTTCGGCAACAATGGCAACACCTGTCATTGGACAAATAGAAGGGATGTTTCCGTTATTCAGCGCAGTTGATTCGCCAATGTTGTTTTCAGAATTTGATTGTATGTCTTCAAATATTTGGTCTAGGTCATACAGCTTGTTGTTGTTGTTTGAGATAGTCTTCGGTTTTTGATAGAAGATGTTATCGGTTATTAGCTTCTTGGTTAGATAGCAGACCAACAAGGTGATCACGACAAGCTTTGACATGAATGAATAGTTCAACATGCCACTAGTCAAAGACCCAACGATTGCCATTTCCATCTCAGCAGATCCTTCATGACTGAACTCCATTTTTTGTTAGTGTTGTTCTTGGTTTGTTTTAAAAGATCACAATTATTTTTTTTTATAACTTTTTGTAATGTTTATAAAAAGAATCGTTTATAAGGGCCAAAGTTTTACTGTATAAAAAAGTAGGCATTTTTTTTTTAGCCTGTGGATTTTAATTAACGATCTATTTTTTTTTTTTAAAAGCAAATGAGGCAGAAAGAAATTTTAGCTTGTCACGTGAGTGTATTTGGTAACGTGCACACACAAAGAAGTAGTGATTTCAGTGAAAAATAGACTCAAGATGAGTGACAAATACGTAATATCTGACTGCAAGCAGTGCAAACATTATACACCATATGGTTATAATGGTATAAGCACATGGTATTTACATTATCAATAACTCTTTGGTATTTATTTTGAATACCAAATTACTTTTGTGTGCTTTATTTTGCTTCTTCTCAACATGAATCATGGTAACTGTAGTTCATCTTTGTCCCATATCAAAAGATATTAAAAGAGATTATGCTTTTTTGGATGGCTGACACTCATTATAATATGACTACCCACAGCAACGAGAAGACTGATACCCTTGGTTTTATTGAAACCCACATTGTCGGATATAAGGTACCCAACAGTCCAAATAACACTCACATCTCATTTTTCTTTCTTTCTTTTTTTTTTAGTGACAAAATTGTTATTGAAGAACGAACCAAAACACACTTTTGTGAAAAACTAGCCAGCTAATGAACGACAATAGGCTTGTTCCTGTATCTTTAGTTCAACATGGCCACCCCATTGAAAGCGAAAAAATAAACCCCACACAATGGAAACAACGAACCACCAGTAGTGATCTTAAAGAGGACTTCCAGGACATCATCCATCTCAGAAACTCATTTGTAAACGCAGACAACATAAACGATATTATTAAGCAAGACTTCCAGCAATCATCCTTTAGGGATACAAAACAACTTCTAAACTCATTCACAAACAATAATGCTCCTATCCAACAGCAGAGTTCCATAAAGAATATATTCTTGAATCCCAATAACCAAGTTCCTTTTGTGCCTCCGGAGTTGATTGCAAATACTCAAAAGGTAACCGAAAAAATCAAGTTTTTGAACTTGTTTGATGATGAAGAATCATCTTCTATGGAAATAGATGAGAGTAACGACGAAAAAAGCGATGTGGAAATGCTTGAGTTAGATGACCTTGTGAACGAAGACATTCTGGATCCTGAACAACAAAATACCACAGACAGCAGTGAACTCGGGTTACTTGATACTGATGCAAACAGCAACATCTCAATGAAAACAGTGCTTAAGTCGATTGTCAATCCTACGGAATTAGGAATACAATTTGCACAATCTGTTTTGGAAAGGGAGGAGCAAGAGAAGGAAGAAGAGCCTGAGAAAGAAGAGCCTGAAAAAACACCATATGTGGAGAATGAAACAAAACATACAGAAGACAGAAAGCATATTACAATCAACAATCACTACTATAACTATTTTAACATAAACCAGCCAGAACAAAACACCCATTTGGATCACAGGCAAAAGCACCTACCCAATCCATGGTCGGCAGACTCTGCACCTGCGCAGAAGCAAGTCTACAATATCACCACATATTTCCAGCTAGCGTTGAATGGAAGTATCTACTTTTTAACGATTCTTCTAGTCACGATCTTTATCAGAACAATAAGCCATGATCTATCTAACTTGTTTTACCAACAGAAACAAGACCAGCTACATCAAATTTCCAAGTGTACTGAAATGTACGAAATCAACAAGTGTTACTTGGGCATTCCAAAGATGAGCGAGGTTTGTTCGTCCTGGCAACGGTGCATGATGGACAACCCCGATAAAAAAGTTGTCAACAAAACAAGAATCTTTGTGAACCTATTAACAGGCGTGCTGAGTGAGTTTTTATCAACAATAGGCTTCCTGAACAGCATTTCATTGTGTATGTTGATGTACAGTGGATACTTTGCTGTGAACTTGCTGTTTGGATACATCAGAGGCAAGAGTTACGGGAAAGAGCAAACTCAAGTGAAAGTTGAAAGAACGCCAGATTTTACTGAAATGCCTAAGAAACAAGAGCTGCTTTCCACCGATGATAAACAGCAGCCGTTGGTGTTGACCTATTGAATCATTGTGTTTTATATATTTATTTTTGGTAATTTCTAATTGTTTATTTTGAAGAAGAGATAATTTTTGGACTGAGATATCAAATATCTCTTTTGTTGTACTAGTATCTGAAGTTATTAGTTCCCAAATTTTGGGCCAAAACAATATTAAGTTCTTAGATCCCCTGGTTGGGTGGTTGACTTGGTCTTGACATCAACCACTGGCTGTTAGGACGTCCTTTTCGGTTAAACCCACTGATGCTGAATTTCTTCCAAATAAAAAGTTTTAAAAATACAAGACAAGACCAGTCACTAATCCCTCCTTTCCCAGCCACAGGGTTTCCAAACCAGTCGTTAACAATGTCATTAGAAATTATTACGGAGCAGTGCAGTGAGCCCTTCACAAGCATGCTTCCACATGAACCCCACTAAAAAAAAAAAAAAAAAACATCATTACTATAGATTAATCATTTGTATATAACATCAGCAAAAGCCTTTATTACTATTAATTACACCACAAGAACCCAAAAATTTAGATCTTGGCTAGGTATTCAGCTAAGTCAGCACCGTCTCTGGCAACCCACTTGGCCTTGGTGGTGATGGAGTCCAAAGATTGGGCTAAAGCCATATCGAAACCGTTACATTCCTTGTCGGCAAAGAAGGCCTTGACGTCGTCGTATTGCTTGAATTGGGTGAAGCTGGAGGTACAGATTCTGACAATGTAAGACAACATGTTCAAGGAAGGTGGGAAGTCTAAGACAACTTGTTCCCAGTTGGTGGTTATCCAGTTCCATAGGGTGTAGACACCATCTTGGGTGGAACCAATCATGGACAAGGCAATGTAGATATCTTGAGGTAGAATGATCTTTTCCTTAACCAATTCGAAGGTCTTGGCAACGAATTCCTTGGCTTCGAATCTGGTGAAGGTTCTCAAAGCAACTAACTTTCTGGAATCGTTCTTTCTGTAGATCTTGAAGACAGATTCGTAGTCCTTGGCATCACCGTTCAAGGCAACAGCAGTGAACATAGAGTCTCTGTATAAAGAGTTGATGACAGAGGTATCTTCCAAGTACTTGTGGAACAAGTCTAGGGAAAGCTTGTTGTATTTTTCGTTACCGTTGTTAACGGCGGAAGAGAATAAGGAGACCTTCAATTCCTTCAACTTGAAGGAGTCAGATTCCTTGATTTCCCAATCTAATTCATCTAGCTTATCACCGGCTAAATCAGCAGTGATCTTCTTTAGCTGAGTCATAGTGGCCTTGTCTTCGAAGAACCAAGCAGTTCTGATGGAACCTAAGGCAACTAACATTTGGGTCCAAATGGCTGGAGAAGATTCACTCTTCCAGTTGACAATTAAGTTCAAGAAGGTAGAGGTCTTGATGGCACCAGCGGCACATAAAGAGGTCATTTCACCGATCAAACCAGCCTTGTCGTCATCAGACATTAAGGATGATTGCTTGGCTAATTGTTCGTATCTGGATTCAGGGTACTTGGTAACGAAGAAACCGGATTGGTTACCGTTTAGCTTGTAGAAATCGGTAGCAGCAGAAACTGGCAAGGTGATGGTGGTTTCTCTGGTGTCGAAGATCTTGGTAGTATCGAAGGTGCCTTCGTTGGAGTGGGCTTCGGTCTTGAAGAATAAGACAATTGGGTAGATGACTTGATCTTCTTCTTCCTTGACATCAGCAGTCTTTAAGAATCTGTTTTGAGTCAACTTCAAAGTGATTTCGGTTTCAGTCTTGTTGACTTCTTCAACAGTAACAATTGGGTGACCGACGTTCTTGGTCCAAATGGACATAGATTCCTTGACTGGCTTACCGGAGATGGTTTCTAAGTGAGTCCATAGATCAGCGGTGGTAGCATTTTGCCAAGCAAAGGCCTTCAAGTAAGAAGAGACACCGGCAACGAAGTCCTTTTCACCTAACCAAGTCTTGATCATTCTTAATAGAGAACCACCCTTGGCGTAAGAGATGGCATCGAAGATTTGGTTGATTTCATCAGGTTCACAAGAGTCGTTTTGGATGGCGTGAGAGGATCTTAAAGAATCCAAGGAGAAGGCACTGGCCAAGGAGTCAGTGATGAAACCTTCCCAGACATTCCATTCTGGGTAGAAGTTGTTACAACAGAACCAAGACCAGAAGGTGGCACCGGATTCGTTTAACCACAAATCAGTCCAGTCGGACATGGTGACTAAGTTACCGAACCATTGATGGGCAACTTCGTGGGCAATGACTTCAGAGACTCTTTGTAGCTCAGCAATAGTATGTTGTTCAGGGTCCAACAATAAAGCACCTTCTCTGTAGGTGATCATACCAGAGTTTTCCATGGCACCGGCGGAGAATTCCTTACATAAGATGGAGTCGACCTTGTTGAATGGGAATGGGATATCGAACAATGTTTCGTAGAATTCCAAACACTTGGAGGTGAAATCAGCAGAGTATTGGGATCTCTTTTCAGCACCCTTAACAGTCCAGGTGGTGACTGGGATTCTGTAGTCGTATTGGGACTTGACTGGAACGAAGTCACCGACACAGAAGGCAACTAAGTAAGTGGAGTGCTTTGGTAAGGTATTGAAGGTGGTGATCTTTCTGTCACCAACAATGGTTTCACCGTTAGAAGCCATGTTGGAGATATGAACGAAGTCCTTGATGGATTCCATCTTGACGGTGAAGTCGGACTTGATGGATGGGTGGTCGTAACATGGGAAGGCCTTTCTGGCATCGGTGGCTTCGAATTGAGTGACGAATTGGTACTTGATGTCACCGTTTTCATCTTCGTATTTACTTCTGTAGAAACCACACATCTTGTCGTTTAGGTAACCACCGTAGTTGATGACCATCTTGACCTTGTCGCCCTTGTTTAACTTTAGTAAAGTTTCTTCAGCAAAGGTGAATCTGGTTTTTTGGTATTTGGTGAATTCTTCGATCTTGACGGCTTCTTCTTCAGCAGGGGTTACTAGCTTGGCCTTGACGTCGTAAAGTTCGCAGGTGTTTAGTTCCAAGTAGTTTAATTCCTTGGTGAATGGCTCCAAAACATCGAATTCGACGATGGTTTCACCCTTGAAGGTGAAGGCCTTTTCATCAACGTTGAAGGAGATGTTGTAGTCAACTGGCTTGACGTTTGTTGGTAGATCTCTTGGGATCTCTTCGATGTTCAAAGAACCGTTATCGCTAAAGTGTTTACACATGATTGTAGTAAAATGGTGTATGTTTGGTATTATATTAGCTTCTTGTTTTTGTTTTCAAAGAATTACATAGTATATTTATAAAATAGGATAATCATTTTCCGTGAACACAAGAACCTTATATAAAGGTGGCAAAAATAACAAAGATCAACCCTAACGACGAATGTTTAAAAAAAAAAAAAATTAACCCATTTTTGTAATTAGCACTTAAAAAAAAAGCCCAACAAAAAAAAACAAGACAGCAAAAAAGACCCCCTTCAAAGTGGAAACGGCTCTTGCTGAAAAAGAATGCGCCAAGGAAATACAAATGCGCTAGCTCCAGACAATGTAATGAAATGCAAACATAGCCATATATAACCTCTCAACTTCTTCTTTTTTTGGTGACTGTGTGTTGGTAATAAACATAAACGAATAAACCCCGACTGGACAGGTGTTAATGGTGTTCTTCATGTTGAAATGCTTGTAGACGAGCTTAAGTGCTATGTTCCAGCATGTGTTTTAAATCCATTTTCTGTCAAAACAACCTCTCCTCCTTTTTTTAAAAAAAAACATACAAATAAGTATATATATGGTGCCGCTCCCATGAACATTCCAGAAAAACGTAGCTGTCAAGAACACTGAAAACAAAAGACGTTGAACAAACAGAAAAAAATTTTAATTTTAAAAACGCCTCCTGCTTCCGCTGCTCCTTTTTTTTTTCGTGCTCCCTAAAAACCGAACTTTGGCACTTTATTCCTATCCCCCAAACAAGGCCCAAAAAAACACACACACACACACATACGTCTTTAACAACATATCCTAATTGTTTGTTTTTTTTTTCATGGTTGAAAGGCCATTTTTAACTGCACGTGGCGAAACCGGCGTTTAGGCAAGAAACCCAAACAATAAAAAGAAAAGTAAGTAAGGGGCATTTTAAAGAAATCTATAAAAAATATTAGGAGTTATGTGGATACTTGTAGTCTGTTATCTCCAGGAAGTTCTCCTTGATGGATCTGACAGAGACGAATCTGGTCAGCAGGGAGCCGCTTCCGGCCTTGTCACAGGTTCCAGACTGTCTGGACCCTCCAAAGCTTTGCTGTCCTACAACAGCACCAGTGGACTTGTCGTTTATGTAGAAGTTTCCTGCACTGTATCTCAGCTTCTCATTGGCCATCAGAATGGCTTCTCTGCTTTGGGCAAAGATGGAGCCAGTCAAGCCATACTCGCTGGTTTCATCAATGGTTGTGCACACCTCAGCAAACTTGCTGTTTGGGTATACGTAGTAGGTCAGCAATGGGCCAAAGAACTCTTGCTTCAGGAACTTGTGGTTTGGATTGGTTGTCTTCACTAGAGTTGGTTCAACAAAGAATCCATTGGCCTTGCTGTACTGGCCACCGCTGATGATCTCTAGCTCAGGGTCGCTTCTGGCTTCGTCAATCGCACTGGCTAGTTTGTCAAAGCTTTGTTCATGGATGACTGGTCCCATGAAGCCTTGGATGTTTTCACTGCAGTCTTCGGTTTTGATTTCCTTCAAGTAAGTCTTGAACAGATCAATGAACTCCTCGGAGATGGACTCTGGTAGGTACAGTCTGGAGGTGGCAGAGCACTTTTGGCCCTGGTATTCAAATGCACCTCTAAGGGTGGACAAAACAGTGTGGTCTAGGGTACAGGATTCATGAACCAGGTGGAAGTTTTTCCCACCAGTTTCACCAACAATTCTCGGGTACTCTCTGAAGTGGTCCTTGCTGTAGATTTCCTTACACAGGCTCTTGAAGACCTTTGTGGATCCAGTGAAGTGCAATGCGGCGAAGTTCTTGTCTTCCAAGATCTGCTCAGTGATTTTGGCAGCATTACCTGGAATGAAGTTGACAACACCCTTAGGCAGACCAGCTTCAATCATGATTTCCATTAGTAGGTAGTTGGACAGAACAGCAGTGGCAGATGGCTTCCACAAACAGGTATTTCCAAGCAAAGCAGGAGCAGCAAACAGGTTACCAGCAATGGCTGTGAAGTTGAATGGGGAAACAGCATACACAAAACCCTCCAGTGGTCTGTACTCGGTTCTGTTCCAAACTCCATTTGTGGACTCGCATGGCTGTTGGTTGTACATTTCAAAGGCATACTTCACATTGAATCTGAAGAAGTCAACCAGCTCTCCAATGGTATCTATCTCAGCCTGGTAGACGTTTTTACCCTGGCCCAGCATGGTGGTGGCCAATAGGTCGTATCTGTACTTTGTTGAAATCAGATCCGCAGCCTTCAAAAAGACAGATGATCTTTCGTCAAGGGACATCTTGGCCCATATTTCTTTGGACTCCATAGCGGCATCAATGGCTCTTTTCACATCAGATGGCTCGGCTTGGGCGTACTTGCAAAGAACCTGTTTGTGGTTGGATGGGTTGACTTGTGTTTTGTGGTCTTTTTGCTTGTATATCTTATCTCCGTTGATGATCAATGGAATGTCCATGGTTTTGGACTGGTACTTGTGCAATGCCTTCTTCAGAAGGGAAACATCTGCAGACTTTGACTCAAAGGTCTTGATTGGTTCGTTTGTTATGTGGAGAGGAGCTTGGAAACCACCGATTGTGGAATATAGTGCTTTGTTTAGCAACGCATTAGCTCTGGTGCTAGCCTTTGATAACAACATTGTTTTTTGGGGGATGAGTTTTCTTTTTCTTTTTTTGTTATTATTAAAAATATGGTATAAATATTTCACTGATGCTTTATATATAATCTATGTTTAAGGGGCAAATGATTACAAATATATGTTTTTGTTAGATATATGATGGCTTATGATTTGCGCTAATCATCCTTAAGGGGTATGCGTATTTTTGAGTATAAAACAGGAATATTTTACTGGTTGGGAAGTGGATGTGCGGGAATGGGTTTCCTGTGATTACTCAAAAGGGACAGGCTGCTGGAAATCAAAGACAAATAAAAAAAAAAAAAGAGGTTATTTTTGATGAACAAGTTGGAGGGGATGTGTTCTAATGCATCACGTGTTTGATGTATTTTTGTCTGTGGTGGGGTAACATATCATCATTACCAATAATAGAAATAATAAAATCTGTATAGCATTTTTACAACCAAAATGGTTATGCCCTATTTTTAATTTTTTTTTGTTAGTCAACAAAAAAAAAAACATAAATCCCTCTTAATTTTTTATATTGTTATTTATTATTTTCTATTGAAAAAAGAGACAAAGCAGGGTAACTCTGGAATGAAATAGGGATAATCATTTTAGTCTATGTTTTTTGTATATTTTTTTTTTTTTTGATGTTTGTTCTGTATTGGTAAGGGACAAATGGTCAAAAAATGACAATCCTGCTGCCTAAAAAAAAAAAAAAAAAAATTATAATTGGCTAGTAAATAATCACTTCTAAGTGAAATATATACAAAATAGTTTTACAATACATTCTTATTAATCACACTGAAAGAAACCAACAAATAAGAAGATCAACTGCATATATATATAATATAAAAGACTGATATACTGTCTTAGCAGCACTCTTTCTTCTTCTTTGCTTTATCAAAATAAACAACTCGAAATGCCCGAAATCATCAATGGGGTTCCCATCAAAACCTTGCAACCGAGCTTTCACAAAAAGAAAATCAGCGACCAAGACTGCTTGGATGTTTCACTAGAATCCATCAAGAATATATACTCCATCTCGCAATTCTACAAAGACATCGATGAAAAGGAGGCTAGCCTTATGAGCAGTCCCCATTCAACATTATATGACTATTACAGATCCAGACTGAGCAAATCCATCACTTTCAGCCAAATGAAAAAGAAACAGCTGGTCAGCAAGTCCAAGAGCCTATACAAAAAGACCAAGGAAACTTACAAGCACAAGAGAAAAAACAGCTTTGGAGGTTCTTTCAAGAATACCGAATACAGCTCATGGCTGCAGTTCTCGGCAGCTAAGAGAATGTACCCCAACTACATTACCAACGGCAATCAGGCAAGTTTCTTATGGAACCACCTGCCTTTGAAGAGCGTTTTTGGCTCTGACTCAAAGACCGTTGAGAAGTTTTCTTTGAAGTACAAAGACAACGCCGTCATCTCTGAGGCTGAAATGGTCATAATGATGAAGTTTTTGAAGTCCCTGTCAGCAATGGACATCAACAAGCCCATTGCGGAGGTTATGAAGACCTTCATCAGCCACTTTTTGAAGTACTACAACGCTCTCAGCATTTCCCCCAAACAGCACATAAGCAGAACTAACAACCTCAAAGATCTCACTCCGCTGGAGTTCATGGTAAGTGTTGAGACCTGGGCAAGCAGATACATGGACCTTGTATACACAACCATACAGCTAGCCAATGAGGACGCAGGTATTGACAACTTGTCATTTTCCGACAGCGATGCCGAGGGCATCAGCGACGAGAATACTGTGTTTGAGAACGACGACATTTCTTTGAAAAGACGCAGCAACGACAACTCAACAATGAGTTTGTACTCCGAAGCCACATTTGCTAGCTACAACTCATCAAGCACAACCCTCTTGAATGTCAGCCCTCCACGGTTGAGTATTCCATTCATCATGGATGACCTGGACCTGAAGATAATCGATGAGAGCTGCAACTCACCAATCTCGCAGAGAATAGATACCATATACCCAACATACAGTGCAGGCATGATCAAGGATAAGATAAACACGCACAACCACGAGCACTGTCTCAAGGTCATCCACGAAAGACCGCTGCACTACTTTGAGCTGCCGTTTCCCTACAGAGAGAACAAGTACATCATCAACGGGTATAGATTCTATGGCTTCCGAGACTCCATGAAGTCCATTTTCTCTCTTGTTCCTGTCCTAACGAAGCCTTCATATTCTCTGGACCACGAATGCACGGAATCCACAGACATCCCACATCTGTACAGCTGGCACAACGAGACTGTGAACATATGGACACACCTTCTGGCTGCTGTGTACTTCATGTACAAGTTTGTTACCTTTGAAGCTGTTTACAAAACACGGAGCCAGAACGCATCGATTGCTGTTTTCTTCCTGATGAGTTTCTTGTGCTTCACACTCTCCTCGCTGTGGCACACACTCTCCGGGTGGAACGTTGTCCAGCGGAGAAGCAAGGCATGCTGTCTGGACTACTCCGGGATCAGTATGCTTATTGTGAGCAGCATTGTTGCTGTTCAGTGTGCGATCGTGGACAGCGAGCACACAGGACAGATGTATGCCTGGATAGGGGCAAGTGTGTTGCTGCTTGTGATGTCGCTTGTGTTGAACTGGCATCCGAGATTCGACACGCCTGAATCCAGAAGCATGCGGATCATGGTGTTTGTGTCCATGGCTGCTGTGGGTAACATATCCATAATCACTCTGAACTACGAAAAGAAGGGCGAGCACTTCCTCCAGCTGCTCAAAAGTAGCTTTTCATGGTACCTGCTGGGTGTTTTCTTCTACGGCAGCTTCATCCTCGAGAGATTCAGAAGTGACTGTGCAATCAGCAGAATCCCAACAATGGTTGAGAGAACGGAGAACATCGATCTCATCCGCAGGGACAAGCACATGTACTTCAAAACAGATCCGTACTCTGGCATGATAAGCGAAGACGCGTTGGAGAAAATCGACGAGGAAATCACCGAGAAAATCGACAGCTGCGCCCATGGCTTCACCTCTTTGTGGTGGACAGACTACTACCTGCAGTCCCACAATATCTGGCATATTATGGTGATCATGGGGTGTCTGGGTCATTTCAGGGCTGTTGAGAAGATCCTCGAAAATATGAACTGAGAATTTAAATATTCGTTATATAAATGGTTGAAAGTATAGATTTTCACAACAATAATTAATTTTTTTTGAAAAAAATTGTTGACATGGAATCAACGGCTTCGTATAGTAATTGGGGGGGCTAGAAAGAGAATGTTTGGATTTTGTTGACTAGACATGAAAAAAAAAAATAAAATAAAATAAAACTGTTGAAATGTTGTTTTACTGCTGGGTCATGTTGATTAAAAAGTTGTGGCAATATGGCACAGCAGGCTTCTTTGCAAGTAACAATGGATGAAGTTTATTTCATGTTTTTGTGAGAGACTACTTAGCTTTATATCCGACAGTCTTGAAAAAAAAAAGCAGTCTCCGCTACCATTTCTTTTCTTTCTTCTTTTTTTTTCCCTCATGTAAGAAATGAGCAAAAAATGAGCAAATTATTTCCACTCAAAACTTGGCATTTCTTAGAAAACACTTATTAACCCAAAACAACATAGGACTTGTAATTACCATTACGTCAACCTAAGACATCACTACATATATTCAAGAATGGCTGAAAATACTAAGACTGCTGAGGCATGCGAACTAAAACCAACTGATACCCCTAAGCCGTGCTGTGTGTGCTTGAAGGAGAAGAGCGACAGAGACGAGTGCTTGCTTTTCAACGGTTTGGAGTCCGAGGACTGCAAGCCTTTGATAGAACAGTACAAGAAGTGCATGAGTGGCTACGGCTTCAAGATTTAAACTTCCCAAAATGAACACATGTTTGGCATGTGCTTGTAAATAGCCACGTGGGGGGCAACTATGATTTATTTCAGCCAATACATCAAAAAGGCTGTGCACAAGATACTAATAATAGAATGGAAAAAAAAATGGTGGCATTTTGTACATCCATATATATTTTCTTTTGTTTCAACAGAGATCATGATCCAGCATTACCTTGTTACCTGTTCATGTCTATTAATAGATATGCCAATCCAAGCTGCTGAGAGTGCTTACTTGCTTCTTCAGTGCTACCAAAGAAATGGCTTGAGTTCACATCCCAGCTTTACGGGGGTTAAAAAAAAAATAAAAGTTTAAAAAAAGAACCGCGATGTTTTTGGAATTCAGCAACCACAAAAAAAAATACAAAGCGCGGATGCTGTGCTGAACTGTGCGGCTTTTACACGAGCTGCTGCAATCTCCGTGCTTAGCAAAAGCTTAACTCAAGGATTATTTATAGCTTGTGCTGTATGTGGAAGTAGGTGATGTTCCGTGATTCCATTTCAGCCTTTGTGATTCCTGCACTAAAAATAGATATATGGGAAATGAATGGCTAAAATTGATTAAAATCTAATAGCTTGTGAATTTATTTCCATTCATACTTAAGGAGATCCGACTTTCATAAAAATCTTATCATATTTATCTTTGAATTTAGAATATATTAAACAATATATAGTATATACAAAACCAGAAAGAAATACAATAACTTAACTCCAACCACATAATAATAATAACAAAAATGAAATACGCCCAAGTCACTGCCTCTGTAATAATTGCCTCTGCTGCTTTAGCCACTGCTGAAATCAACCAAAAAAACCTTCTTAACACCGATGTTCAAATAAAAAAGGCCACTGCCACCGCTGCTACTGCCACTACTGCTGAATTTGCCGATGCACCATTATCTGTTGCTGTTGCTACTGATGCCAACGGCTTAACTGTTACCTCAGACATCTGGTGGGAAGCCTCTACTACTGAGTCCTCAGCCAAGGCTACTAAAACCGCCAAGACCACTGATAAGGCTTCCAAGGCTACTCCAACTGACACCAATTCCGCTTATGAGTCTGCTACTACTGACGAATATGCCGTCGCACCACTATCAGTTGCTGTTTCTACCGATGCCAACGGCTTAACTGTTACCTCAGATATCTGGTGGGAAGCCTCTACTACTGACTCCTCAGCCAAGGCCACTAAAAACGCCAAGACTACTGATAAGGCTTCTAAAGCTACTCCAACCGACACCAAATCAGCTTCTATTTCTGTTACTACAAACGAGTTTGCTGATCAACCAGTATCCACTGCTATCACTACCGATGCCAGCGGTGCTACCATAACCACATATGTCTGGTGGGAAGATTCCACAACTGCTTCTCCTACAAACTCCTTAGATATCACCACAAACTCTTTGTTGGATTCTGCCTCTGGAACCGTAACTTCAAAGGCCTGGGACGAACCTCTATTCACCACCACCCACACTCTAAGCAACGGTGAAGTCACTGTCCAAGAAGTCTGGTGGACACCTTCTGCTTCCGGCAATACTCTTGCAGAAGCAACTGCCGCCTCAACTGCCGCTGCAGTCTCCACCTCTTCCAAAACATACACATCCAACGGATCCACCTTCACCACACAAACTCTAATAACCATGGCTGCCAAGAAGGACAAGCAAACCAAATCCGGCAGCTCCAGTTCCCACCATACTGTAGTCAACAGTACATCCCACTCAAGCAACGGTGCTTTTGCTAACAACCAAGACTCCATGTACGTTGCCCTAGGTGCTGTTGTCGTTGGTCTTCTAGTTTAAGTCTTAGGAACATGAATGGTATAGAGAATGATAGAGTAAGACAATGAACACAAGAAACAAAGGGAAGATACCACGGATTAAATTAACATATACAAAAAGCAAACGTCTTTCCCAGGGATTTATATACATCATTCAATTACTTTATACTTATCTTTACAGCATCCACTGATAAGCAATGAAGGGAGCCTCCGTCTCGGACATACCCACTGCCCCCAAAAAAAAACAGTAGAGGCTATCTTGTTCCCTTGGGCGCTGCAGTAAAAAAAAAAAACCAAGAAAAATTAACCCTTATAAAAATTTTCTTGCCACATTCTTAACAAGAAAAAAAAACAAAAAGCATAACAAAGGCGATATCACCATTCGTTTTTTTTAATCTCGTTGCAATCATTTGTTTATTAACAAAACATAGCAATACCCCCCAAACCAATTCATTGTTGTTTTTGTTTTTTTTTGCCGCTAGATACACAAAGCCTACTCTCTTGTTATTATCCTTCTGTCTGTTGCTGATTTCATAACATAATGGGTCTTATCTCTAACATTTTCGGACACGGTCAAGACAACTTATCATCCAGCAACGGCATACAAAAGAAACACTCTACAACACACCAATCCAAATCCAAAAGCTCAAAGGTATCCACCAAGATTATCAGCAAAAACACTATCAGCAGCACCCACATGGCTCCCCAAACCAGCGCTACCATGGCCCAAGCAACCGAAGAGCCCGATGTCATCATGAAGGACGATGACGATGACTTGATTTCAGAAAGCAACCCCAGTCCATTGATCAACAACGGGGTTATTACACAGGTCTCGCCTATCTCCACCTCCTCAGACGACGTTGTCATGAAGGACCTGTCTTCAAAGGCAATGGAGCAAATAAGCTCTGAGCTGCCTGAAGCAATGCTTATTCAGGAGTATGTTGACTACGGTGACGACATTCCTAGAGCAACCAATATCTCCAAAGATTTTGTTTTAATCGACACTTATGCTGATGGGCAGGATGTCCAGCTGGCCACGGAAGACAACATGAAAATGATGCTCAAGGTTGATCACCCGCCTTCTTTGGACATGACCCTTGAAGAGCTCCATGAACAACAAGTCACTCTGCAACACCAGCAAGAGACCTTCAACAACTCCTTTGACCTGAGCCAGCTACAGCCAGAGCAGCAGTACAACAAGACCAGCAAAAAGCTGTTGCCGCCAAAGGACTACAAAAGATTCGGCCACAAGAAGTGCCTGGTTTTGGACTTGGACGAAACTTTGGTCCATTCCTCCTTCAAGTACGTCAAAGCAGCAGACTTTGTGATCCCAGTGGAAATCGACGGTATCGTCCACAGCGTTTATGTTTTGAAAAGACCTGGCTGCGATGAGTTTCTGAAGCAAGTCGCCAAGTGGTACGAGGTTGTTATCTTCACCGCTTCTGTTTCCAGGTACGGTGACCCCTTGCTGGACACATTGGACGGTGTTTTGGCTCCTAACCCAGTCTCCAAAAACGGGTCCAGAGAACTATACAACAACACCGGCGAAAGACACCTACACCAAAGACTGTTCAGAGACAGCTGTTACAACTACGAAGGGAACTACGTCAAGAACCTGTCTCAAATCGGCAGACCACTTGAAGACATAATCATCCTCGACAACTCCCCAGCCAGTTACATCTTCCATCCACAGCACGCCGTGCCTGTCTCCTCTTGGTTCAGTGATATCCACGACAACGAACTATTGGATATATTGCCGTTATTGAAAGATCTGAGTGGTGTTGTTGATGTTGGTAAGGTTTTGGATGTTGGTTTATAAAAAAAAGCACTCATCAAATAATAAATCTGGAAATTGTACACTAGTAGACATTGTCTACAACTTTAAGCAGGTTTCTTAAAGTTTATATATGCTTTCTTTTCTTTCTTTTTTGCTTTTGCAAACAGTTTTACTGGATATTTCAAAAAAAAAAAAAAATAATAATACTTTAATAAAACTTGTGTATCCGTATTAACTTAAAATATATATATTAAAAAAATTTGAAAGAAATAAAGAAAACAACTACTCAAATACCTTTCTGACAATGTGTTTTTCTCTTTCGCTGACATACTTCTTCTCCTTTCTGTATCTGTTTTCGTTGGCTTCTCTTCTCTTAATACTCGAAATCTCAATGTTTTTGATTTCTTGAGCTTTCTTGACAACTCCAGGCAGATGTCTGTGTCTTTTAATTTTTCTGATTTCGGGCATGTACTTGAACTTCTCCTTCAGCTTCTCGTCGTACTCCAGCTTGTTCTTGTACTTGGTGTTCTTGACATCGGATCTTTCCCATGCCTTGGCTCTCCACAGTCTGACATTACCGTCATCGGACCCACTCAGCAGATACTTGCTGTCCATGGTGTACTTACACTGGAACACATGTTGCATTCTCTTGGTGTGGTAGACTTCCTTGGAGTGACCGTGATTCAGGTCGTATATTCTTATTGTCTTGTCGTAGGACGAGGAGACTAGCTCCGTTCCAAGTGGGGAAATGTCACAATCCAAAACAGCCGCCACGTGGTCCTTGAAGACCTGCAGGGCCTTGGTCAGGTTTCTCATATCGTAGTAGTACAGGTTGTGGTCTTCACAGGCAACTGCAAAGTTCATTGGCTCAATAGGGTTGAAGCACATGGAGTTTGTTCTCATTTGCTGAACCATCTTCTGGATTGGGTTGTTTGTTCTCAAGTCATACAGAACAACAGAGTTGTCAGTACCTGAAGACAAGACAACATCAGTTTCCGAGTGGTTGAATCTCACATGCTGGACAGTGTTGTTACCCCAGGACAAATCAGAAATCGGAGCTGATCTGGTCATATCCCACAGTTTCAGAGATTGGCCACCAGTGACAAACTGGTTTAAATTGGCTTTGTGGGTGTCTATAGACTGCAAGGCATAATCGTCATGGAAGGTCTTCACCAAACCAACCTTGCTCAGCTTGTCACCGCTTTGGTAACGGCCACCGTCACCATTTTGGCTTCTTTGAGTCAACTCATTGGTTAATGTACCCACATCCCACAGCTTGATTGTTTTGTCGTTTGCACATGAAAGAAGCATCCCGTTGGTGCTATCAGTCTTTTGAGTAAAGGACAGTCCTGAAACCATCCCGTAGTGGCCCTTGAAGTTCAATACCTCCTCATCACCGGATTTCTGGTTCAGATTCCAAAACTTCACAATACCATCACCATCTGAAGTGGCTATTTGGTTCAGAATGTTGAAGTTCTTTGCAATCTGGTAGACACCATCCGCATGCCCTCTTCCAAGTTGCTTGATGAAAGGCTTGGCAAATACTCTTTCCAGCTTGGTGGCTTGCAGGGCCTTGGTGTACTCTCTGGATCTCTCTAGGGGATGCAGTTCCTTGTTCAGGTTTCTGGGAATGTAAGATTCTTGAGTGGACTTAACTGGAACGTAAGTGTCACTTGATCTGTTGATAGTTTTGATTTTCATTATTAAGTGCTCTGTTTTGTTTGGTTTACCAGTGCTCTTTTTCTTGTCATCAGCTTTAGCTTTTTTTTTT